>JBBPBX010014790.1:16305-34044 GCA_038048925.1 Garcialebias charrua | reverse complement strand
ATGCTGCAACAACCTTCATCTCTTTAAAATGTAACAAGATAAACACCAAAAAAATATTTATTTATTTATTTTTATTCAAACTCATTGAATTCTTCATCCTCTGCGTCGCTGAAGAGTTCTGTCAACTCCTGAGCAGGTAACAGGTGCAGCGCTCAGAGCAGCTGCGTCCTCCTGGCTCCACGTCAGCTCCATCAAACATCCTGCCTTCCTGAACCCAGACAGATGGATTCTTTACTGACTGAGGTCCAAGCTTTATCCTTCCATCCATCCGTCTGTCCGTCCGTCCATCCATCCATCCATCCGAGGACCTGCTGCACGTCACGTGCATCTGTCCTGTAGCTGTTGCTCTCTGTCCATCACGGCGCAGAGCTGCTTTGAAGCTTGGTTAAGCCTTCCATGCAGGACTTTTTTTTTGCTCTAAAATATCCGTATACAGGTACACTGGTCGTCAAAAGCCTAGAGGGTCCTTTAGCGTGTTGAGGAGAGCAAGACACACCGTCACGGTGTGTGTGTGTGTGTGGAGTAAAGTGAACGGCAAATTGAAACGCGGCTATAAGAAAGTCTGTTTGTGCACCTGTTGGCTGGAATTATTATTAAAACAAGAGGATTAACCTTCAGCCACCGTGTGGTTTATGTGCAAGGCGAGCGAGGGAGTTAACCCTGAAGCAGAGACTTCAGCCCTGGAGGAAAATCTCCCCTGTGTCTTTTGACCACGGATGAAAGACTGAGCAGGAAAGGTTAACACTAACCCTTTTTAAAAAAGAGCTAATTTTAAAACAACAACAGTTTAGAGATACTGGCTGTTACAGAGGGCGGAGTTAATGTAAACAGATCTTTGAAGGGCGTGGCCATGACAGCTCATTATCATAAACCAGTCGTTCAAAACGAAAGTTAAAAATGGCAGAATTAAAAAGGGTATAATTGATTATCTAAGAATTATTTTGTGTATTAAATTGAATGAACATTGTCTGGATAGCCCACAGACATACCATAAAAAATTTAAAAACCTATCTGTGGTCCCCTTTAAAATCAATTCTGACACACACAGGAAGCCAGTGAAGGGAGGACAGAACTGGTGAGATGTGCTCAAACTTGTAAGTTCCTGTTAATAGTCGAGCTGCAGCATTTTAGACGAGATGGAGATGTGAGAGGGAGACGTGACTGACCCCAGCATAAAGCGAGTTACAGTAGTCCAGCCGGGTTGTAATAAATGCATGGACTAATTTTTCAAGGTCGGATCTGGACAGCACGGACTTGAGCTTAACTAACTGCCTTAGCTGAAAGAAGCGTTTTTGAAGAATAGAGTTGATCTGTTTATTAAACTTAAAATTCACATCTAAAACTATCCCAAGACTCATAACAGACTACTTTAGATATGGCTGAAGGGACTCCAAGTTTACAGTATTTAGTGACAGTGACAGAGCAAGGGTTAAACACAATTACCGTACCTCAGTTTTCTGATCATTAAAGCTCAAGAAGTTCGCAGCCATCCAAGTCTTGATGCCCTCAAGACATTTTAGCAAAGGGTGAATGGAGCAGGAGCTGTTGGGTTTTAAAAGCAGATAACCTGAGAATCATCAGCATAACTATGAAAGGAAAGATCTCAGGATAGATCTCAGGGTGAGCAGATACAATGGCTGTGTCTCAATTCAGGGGCTGCGTCCTCATGAGGACCCAGCCTAGCTGGGCCGAGTAGGCCACGCACTCACAAGACCGGGTGGGCTGAGCGAAACTGCTGAAATGGGACGGTCTAGCCTTCAGGTTTGCCGGCCTTGAAGTGGGTGGGGCGTTCTCTTGAAGTGGGTGGGAAGTTCTTGTGTGCGCGCTTTGTGTGTGTGGAAAGAGAAGGGACGCCGCTAAAATATATTAGTTAGCTGAATACATGTATATATATTAGTGTTTCTGAGTTTACTGTTTGTTAAGAACTGATTACAAATCAGCTTATAAGGGGCGATCTGTTAAAACCCAGAGTGGACCTATGAAATGCAAGTTGTCCAGTAGCTCAGTTGGTAAATCAACCTGCGATTGGTGCAGAGATACTTTTCTCGAAGCTGGTTCGAATCTCACTCGGTACGGTTAAAACTTATTTTACGTTTGTCTTTTATTGGATAAAAAAATGAGGACTGAGATTAAAAGGAAGGAGTTTGTGAAACTCCTTCTTTTTTTTTATCCAATAAAAGACAAACGTAAAATAAGTTTTAACCGTACCGAGTGAGATTCGAACCAGCTTCGAGAAAAGCATCTCTGCACCAATCGCAAGTTGATTTACCAACTGAGCTAATGGACAACTTGCGTTTCGGAGGTCCACTCTGGGTTTTAAAAGATTGCCCCTCAGAAAATCCTTGCTACGCACGTGTAAAATAATCTGATTTGTAATCAGTTCTTCAAAAACAGTAAACTCAGAAACACTAATATACTGTATATTCAGCTCACACATTTTTTTTTGTCGTTTCTGTAGTAAAATTTTAATGAGATATATTCGAGCTGAGGTTGTTTGAGATGACTAAATAAAGGTTGAATGAATATTCGCGCTGAGGTTGTTGTTAAAACGAGCTGATGACTCAACAACATGCAGCAGCTCCGACCCTGCACGCAGAAAGTCCCCCCCCCCCCCGCGAAATCTCTGCTGGCGCTATGAATTCTGGGATAGCCTCCGTCTTGAAGGATTCACGAATGCATCCTTCGATTTCGGCAGGAAGTAGGCCGCATTCCTCGGCCGCATGAGGAGGAGTCTTCGAATTGGGACAGTCCTCCGCGCGGGGCAATGACGTATGCGGCCGACAAATGCGCACTCATGAGGATGCAGCCCCTGAATTGAGACACAGCCAATGAAAACAGAAGAGGTCCTAGAATGGAGCCTTGTGGGACCGCGCAGGAAAGAGGCACTGAAGCCAGCGGATAGACTGTTAGCAACATTAACAAAAACTCCTGTCACTCAGGTATGAACAGAACCATTTTAACGCTTCACCAGTGAGAAATCTACAGTGAGAAATCTCACCTGACAGGTTAAGGATGATACCTTTTTCTCTGACCTTTATCAGTAAAAGTGCATTTATGACCCTCAACTACAACAAGATCAGAAAGATGGATCTACAGTAATTAAGAAACATTGTGATGTCTGCTTCATCAAACTTAGCTATTTCAACTTTTGTTTTCAGTGTTTTAACTGAAGTGTGTTGAGCTGCACCAGTGGTTGCTAGGTGAGGGGCTGGACTCAGGTTTGAGGTGGGTTTTCCTGGCGCTTGTGATGTCACAAGCACGAGGATTTGAAAACGAAACCTATCTTATCACAGTAAAATAAATATACTTCGAGTAAATAAACCACTGGGTGCATTTTTTTGGCCCTAGGTGTAATGGTTTCTAGGTAACCCAGTTTGTAACGAGACCCAGAACGACACAAGGCACGAGAGTACAAAAAGAACAGTGTTTATTATTTACAGTGGTTTAAAGTACAACGTGGTTCATCTGGAATCCCTGGAGGAGGAAGGAGGAAGCAGAACGTCAGAAGGAGTAGGCCAGGGGCAGTTGTGAATGTTGGTTTTCAAATGTTTGTTTGTTCTTACAGATGAGGAAGGGAGATGGGTTCCATGAACATCCAATAACTCCAATTGATTCCAGAGGGCAAAGGAGGCAGGCAAGTGGCTGGAGGGCACGGCACGAGGAACAGGATCCAGATCCAAAATCAGACGCGATGACTGTAGGCACATAAGAACAAGGTAAGTCTCTTTGCAATAAACACAAGACTGGCTAGAAGCACGATTTACCATAACAAGAATCAATGCTTCAGCGATGAGTAGTACTCGACTGCAGCCTTAAATAGGAGTGTAGCTCATCAGGTGGATGACCGTCAGCTGAGGGTGATTGGCGGCCATCAGGTGGATGACCGTCAGCTGAGGGTGATTGGCGGCCATCTTGGAGCTGCAGAGAGTGCCACTCTTACAGTACCCCCCCCTCAAGGGTCGCCTCCTGGCGACCGGAAGCGCTTCTCAGGGTGAGCCTTGAAGAACGAGGTGATCAAACTAGGGTCCAAGATGAAAGAGCGTGGAATCCAAGAACGCTCCTCAGGACCATAGCCCTCCCAATCCACCAGGTACTGAAAACCCCTCCCCCGGCGACGGACATCCAGAATGGCGCGCACCGTGTACGCCGGATGGTTGTCGATGAGACGGGCCGGAGGAGGCAGGTCGGCAGGCGGGCACAGAGGACTCACAGAAACAGGCTTGAGCTGAGAAACATGGAACGTCGGGTGAACCCTCATGGAGTCAGGAAGCCGGAGACGCACCGCAGATGGGTTGATGATCTTGACAACCGGAAATGGCCCGATGAAACGAGGGGCCAGTTTTCTGGGGGTGTCCTTCAGGGTAATGTTCCTGGTGGAAAGCCAAACCCTTTGACCCACCGTATAAGAAGGAGCCGAAGAACGATGACGGTCTGCCATCTTCTTGTTCTGGTCAGCCGTGCGGAGAAGCGCCGCCTTCGCCTGACGCCAAACGCGTCGACAGCGGCGAAAATGGTGCTGCACAGAAGGCACCGAGATGTCCGTCTCCTGGCTGGGGAAGAGAGGAGGTAAGTAACCCAGGGAAGCCTCGAAAGGTGACATACCAGTGGCCGCAGATCTGTGGGCGTTGTGGGCATACTCCACCCAAACCAGATGTTGACTCCAGGCAGACGGGTTACATTCCACAAGACATCTCAGAGTGGACTCGAGTTCTTGATTACAACGTTCTGCCTGGCCGTTAGATTGTGGGTGATAGCCCGAGGTGAGGCTGGTGGATGCCCCTAAGGAGGAACAAAAACAGCGCCAAACCTGGGAGATGAATTGGGGACCTCTGTCCGACACCACGTCAGAGGGGATGCCGTGGATACGGAAAACGTGTTGTACCAACAGTCGAGCCGTCTCCATGGCGGAAGGCAACTTCGGTAGAGGGATGAAATGGGCAGCTTTGGAAAACCTGTCAATCACTGTAAAAATGGCTGTGTTACCGTCTGATGGGGGTAGACCAGTGACAAAATCCACGGCAATGTGCGACCAAGGACGGCTGGGTGTGGGCAGAGGCAGAAGAAGGCCCGCAGGGGGCTGAGTCCCAGATTTGTTCCTGGCACAGGTGGAACAAGCTGCAACAAACTCTTTGACATCGTGCGACAATGTAGGCCACCAGAAATGGGTCCTTGTTAGAGAGAGCATACGGGCAACCCCAGGATGACATGAGAGCTTATTTGTGTGTATCCACTCGAGTACCTTCGACCTCATGGATGAGGGGACGAAGAGCGTCCCAGGGGGACCAGTGCCTGGATCCGGTTCCAACAGGTGAGCCTGTCGAACCTCCTTAGCGATGGGCCAGGTGAGGGTACCCACGATGCAGACCGGGGGTATGATGCTTTCAGCAGTTTCGGGAGCGTCTGGAGGAGAGAACTGACGTGACAGGGCATCAGGCTTAATGTTTTTGGAACCTGGTCTGAAAGTCAAAGAATAATTAAAACGATTGAAGAAAAGTGACCAGCGTGCCTGTCTAGGGTTCAATCGTTTAGCGTCTCGGAGGTACGTAAGATTCTTGTGGTCAGTCCAAATGAGAAAAGGTACCTCCGTTCCCTCAAGCCAATGACGCCACTCCTCTAATGCCAACTTCACCGCAAGCAGTTCCCTGTTGCCCACGTCGTAGTTCCTCTCGGCTTGCGACAGTCGACGAGAGTAGAAGGCACAAGGGTGTACCTTATCGTCCGTGGGTGACCTCTGGGACAACACAGCGCCCACCCCGGTATCGGATGCATCCACCTCGAGGATGAACTGACGAGCCGGGTCTGGGTGGCAGAGGATGGGTGTGGAGGAGAAAAGGACTTTTAGCTTACCAAAAGCAGAGTTGGCTTCAGGAGTCCACCGAAATGCTCTGCTAGTGGAGGTGAGCTGAGAGAGGGGCGCTGCGATACGGCTGTAGTCCTTGATGAAGCGCCTGTAGAAATTAGCAAATCCTAGGAACCGTTGCAGTTGTTTCCTGGTCTCCGGAACCGGCCACTCCACCACTGCCTTAGTCTTTTCAGGGTCCGCCTTGTAGTGCCCTTTTCCAAAAATAAACCCCAAAAATGAGACAGAAGAGGCGTGAAAATCACATTTTTCACCTTTAACAAAGAGTTGGTTTTCATAAAGTCTCTGAAGTACCCTCTTGACTTGAGCAACATGTTCTTGCTCGTTCCTGGAATAGATGAGGATGTCGTCCAAATAAACAAACACAAAATCTCCAATAAAATCCCGCAACACATCGTTAATCAGTGCCTGAAAGACTGCGGGAGCATTGGTGAGGCCAAAAGGCATGACTAAATATTCGAAATGTCCCAGGGGTGTTTTGAAGGCTGTCTTCCACTCATCACCCTCTTTAATCCGAACCAGGTGATAAGCGTTACGAAGATCCAGTTTTGTGAATATGGTAGCGGGTTGTAATTGTTCTTGTACGGAGTTGATTAACGGTAGTGGATATTTGTTCTTTATGGTTATAAGGTTCAGACCTCGATAGTCGATGCAGGGACGTAGTGTCTTGTCCTTCTTAGTGACAAAAAAGAACCCTGCCCCCAGCGGGGACGTAGAAGGACGGATAATCCCAGAATCAAGGGATTCCTCAATGTAGGATCTCATGGAGTCACGTTCCGGACCTGACAAATTATAGAGACGGCTAACTGGTAAAGGAGCTCCCGGGAGAAGGTCAATGGGGCAGTCATACGGACGATGAGGTGGAAGAGAAAGAGCTTTACATTTACTGAATACCGGGGCCAGATCATGATATTCAGGAGGTATGCTAGAGAGATCTATATCTTCTGTACCTGGTGTGCTTATGGAAGGATTGGAGATGCCAGAGCGGAGACAGTGTTTTAAACATCGGTCACTCCATCTCTCAACCCTACCGAGTTCCCAATTGAAATGGGGATTGTGATCCCGTAACCAGGGGAAACCAAGAATTAACTGCGTGTTTGGGGAGTCAAATACAAAAAAACTAACCTCTTCATGATGATTTCCTGACGTTATTAAGTGTAGGTTAGTGGTTTTAAATCGAATCTGTGTTAGAGTCTCCCCAGTAACCCCAGCAATGGACACGGGGTCAATTTTAAGGACAGGAAGAGATAGGTCCCTGACCAAATCTTGGCTAATTAAATTTTGTTCTGCACCAGAATCAATAAGTGCAGAAACAGGGAATCGGTTCTGATTGTACTGAATAACTGTGGGTAATGTAAACCTATGAAGAGGAGTAAACAAGGAAGTACCCACCAGTATCTCCTGTTTTACTGGTGGGTATCTTCGTTTCCCCGCACAGGGCAAGTGGCAATAAAGTGCCCCTCTTCACCGCAATACATGCAAAGATTCAAGTTTCTACGCCTTTGTCTCTCAACAGGATTTAAACGTGTACTCCCAATTTGCATGGGTTCAGATTCAGGTGAGTTAGGTTGGGAGCCAGAAGATGGCACCAGAGCACTTCGTGGCTTGTATCTTTCGAATCTGCTGTTGCTGTGGTAACCCCCTGCAGATGACGTTGAATACCCGGAAGTAGAGACCCTCTGGGAGTTGTAGTCCCGTTCACGTCGTCGTTCCCGGAAACGTTCGTCAATTGAGATCGCTAGATTTATTAATGCGTCAAAATTAGGAGGCTCATCTCTTGCTGAGATCTGGTCTTTCACATAGTCGGATAAGGAGTTTAAAAAGGTACCTTGTAATGCCCTGTCGTTCCAGTCAGTTTGCGCCGCCAGGATACGGAACTCCAGGGCGTGTTCAGCAACAGGACGCCGGCCCTGACGTAACCCCAACATTCTCTTTTCCGCGTTGGGTTGCTGTAGCGGCCTGTCGAAAATCCTGCGAAACTCCTCTAAAAAACTCCTAAACGAGACAAAGTCCAAGTCGTGTTGATGAATGAACGAAGTCGCCCATTGGAGGGCGTTACCTTTCAGTTGGTGCATGAAGTAAGTGATTTTTTTTATGTCCGACGAGTAGAGTTGGGGAGCTCCTCTGAAAGCGAGTTCGCACTGAAGGAGAAAGCCCTCACATTGAGCTGGGTCTCCTGAAAAGAGTTCAGACGGTTTTACTACCAGTTGTTGTGAAAACAGAGGATCATTTTCAGAGCTGATGTTAGATCTTGAAGCTTGTGGAGACGCCGAGGCTGTGGGAGGAGAAGGAGTGAGTCTCTGATTAATAGCATGAACCATACCTCCAAGTTCCTGTAGGTTAGCTTGTGTTTTGAGCTGTTGGCTTAAAACTTGTTTCATCATTTCTTCCAATTGATTCATTCGCCCAGTTTGAGAAGAACTAGCTTGTTCGCTCCTGGTCTCGTTCTGGGTTTTGTTTGGCTGAAGCATTCTGTAATGGTTTCTAGGTAACCCAGTTTGTAACGAGACCCAGAACGACACAAGGCACGAGAGTACAAAAAGAACAGTGTTTATTATTTACAGTGGTTTAAAGTACAACGTGGTTCATCTGGAATCCCTGGAGGAGGAAGGAGGAAGCAGAACGTCAGAAGGAGTAGGCCAGGGGCAGTTGTGAATGTTGGTTTTCAAATGTTTGTTTGTTCTTACAGATGAGGAAGGGAGATGGGTTCCATGAACATCCAATAACTCCAATTGATTCCAGAGGGCAAAGGAGGCAGGCAAGTGGCTGGAGGGCACGGCACGAGGAACAGGATCCAGATCCAAAATCAGACGCGATGACTGTAGGCACATAAGAACAAGGTAAGTCTCTTTGCAATAAACACAAGACTGGCTAGAAGCACGATTTACCATAACAAGAATCAATGCTTCAGCGATGAGTAGTACTCGACTGCAGCCTTAAATAGGAGTGTAGCTCATCAGGTGGATGACCGTCAGCTGAGGGTGATTGGCGGCCATCAGGTGGATGACCGTCAGCTGAGGGTGATTGGCGGCCATCTTGGAGCTGCAGAGAGTGCCACTCTTACACTAGGACTGTTTTTTTTATGAAGTACATACCCAAAGTTGAGTAAAAAAAACATTAAAAAGTGAATTTTGCATCTGTGGTCCCCTTTTTGCTGACATTTAAGTGCATTAATGGCCTTGCACCTGCATATCTCTCTGACCTTCTTCATCCTTATGCTGATCATCCTTATACTGCCTTATACTTCAGTCTCTGCTTTTAAATCTCTCCTGAAAACACACCTGTACCCCTCGGCATTTAACACAGTGTGATCAGATTTAGATGTAGTTTTTCATTGATTCTGTTTGTGTTTATTATTTTTTGTTTTTATTCTCTGACATTAACACAGGGCGATAAGTATTTCATTGTTTTCTAATTATGTTTAGTGTTTTTTATACTTTTATTCCTGATGCTGCAATTATAATTTATTTGTATCTGTTGCTGTGCTCTTTTTGTTAAGCACTTTGGTAACAGATCCTGTTTTAAATGTGCTACACAAATACATATGACTTGACTGTAGCAGCTGCAGGGCTCCCATAACTTCCCTCAGACCTTCACAAAAAGAGTCTTAAACATAAACACTATTTCATAACATTCAGATAGTTTGAAATTATAAAATTAGATTATGTAATTGTTATTTTCTGGACAAAGTTACCCTTCGTATTCAAACAAAGTTTACTGCTGTTGTAGATCTTTGCATCTATCATGGTTTATCTTTCACCATCTTGACTTTAATTTGAAATTACTGTTTTGATAATTGTGTTTTGTCGTCATGTGAGTGTGAATTCAAAACTCATGAACAAACTTAATAGCAACAATTTGTTTATTTCTTCTTAAACCTAATAAAATAAAATAAAAATAAAATAAAATGGTTCTTTAAGTTTTCATGCATTTTCTAGTAAAATGCATTGAGAAACTCTGGTCTCAATTTAGTTCAAATTCATTTATTGCAAATTTGATTTCAGTCTTTTTAAATTCAGTTTAGACAATAAAAAACCCCAAAACATATCATTTTTTTAGCCCTGTGATGGATTTGTAACCTGTCCAAGGTGTCCCCGCGTCTCTCACAGTGACTGCTGGTATATGCACCCTGTGATCCAAAACAGAAGAAGTGGGTAAAAATAATGAATGAATGAACGAAAGAACGAACGAACGAATGGATGAATGAATGAATGAATGAATGAATGAATGAATGAATGAATGAATGAATGAATGGATGGATGGTTGGATATATTGTTTTCATGTGTAGCTGACAATGTGTTTCTCTCTAAAGTATTTTTTGGTTTGCGACTGCCTGACCATGACTTCCTGCACTAAAATTAAAATAACAATCAGTCTTTAAACTGATCTAAATATGCTTTTCTGTGCTGTTTAAAGAAATGTCCTCTGGTCATTGAAGACCGCAGCTCGTCTCTGCAGTCCACACACAGTGAACATTCAGTCCAACAGGTGAGTGAGTCCAGCAGCACAACATGCAGACAGGGGGTTGTGATGTGAGCAAGACTGGAGACCTGATCTGAACCGACTCTACCAATAAATCCAGAACTAGTCAAGATCTTATTGTAAGATGTAATACCATTATGAAAAAAAAAAAATCATCACCAAACATCCTTTCAGCTCATGGAAAACGAAATGTGTCCATCATGTAAATGTAGACTTTGGTGTTTGTTGAAGACCATGACAGTCCATGATTGTTTTTCTTTAGTCCTCTTTTTTCTCATGTCTGGTTGTAAACAATGGAGTTTTTGACTTTTCTGTGTGTAAATCCTATTTTCTATGGCAAATCTTACAGTTCAATCACAGACATGAACTACAGTTTCTGCCCATTTGTAAGATATTTTTCTTGAAGTTTTCTATCTTGAATCTTTGAGGCCATTGGTCAATCAGTATGCTTCCCTTTTACAACGTCTACATTTTGTTTCTCCTGGGTACAGATTGGGAACAACCATGTTTTTTTTTAACATTTCCTGTTGATTTTACCTTCAGCACAATTCACGATTCCCTCCTTGGTTTCAACCAATATCATCACTCTCATGTTGGTCCATCATCTCTCTTCATGTTGGTCCATCATCTTTCCTCGTGTTGGTCCATCATCTCTCTTCATGTTGGTCCATCATCTTTCCTCGTGTTGGTCCATCATCTCTCTTCATGTTGGTCCATATCTCTCCTCGTGTTGGTCCACCATCTCTCTTCATGTTGGTCCATCATCTCTCCCTCACGTTGGTCCATCATCTCTCCCTCATGTTGGTCCATCATCTCTCTTCATGTTGGTCCATCATCTTTCTTCATGTTGGTCCATCATCTTTCTTCATGTTGGTCCATCATCTCTACTTGCGTTGGTACATCATCTCTCCTCGTCTTGGTCCATCATCTCTCCCTCATGTTGGTCTATCATCTCTCCTTGTGTTGGTCCATCATCTCTCTTCATGTTGGTCCATCATCTCTCTTCATGTTGGTCCATCATCTCTCTTCATGTTGGTCCATCATCACTCTTCATGTTGGTCCATCATCTCTCCCTCATCTTGGTCCATCATCTCTCCTTGTGTTGGTCCATCATCTCTCTTCATGTTGGTCCATCATCTCTCCCTCATTTTGGTCCATCATCTCTCTTCATGTGGGTCCATCATCTCTCTTAATGGTGGTCCATCATCTCTATTAATGTTGGTCCATGATCTCTCTTCATGTTGGTCCATCATCTCTCTTCATGTTGGTCCATGATCTCTCTTCATGTTGGTCCATGATCTCTCTTCATGTTGGTCCATCATCTCTCTTCATGTTGGTCCATCATCTCTCCCTCATGTTGGTCCATCATCTCTCCCTCATGTTGGTCCATCATCTCTCCTCATGTTGGTCCATCATCTCTCTTCATGTTGGTCCATCATCTCTCTTCATGTTGGTCCATCATCTCTCTTCATGTTGGTCCATCATCTCTCTTCATGTTGGTCCATGATCTCTCTTCATGTTGGTCCATCATCTCTCTTCATGTTGGTCCATCATCTCTCCCTCATGTTTGTCCATCATCTCTCCCTCATGTTGGTCCATCATCTCTCTTCATGTTGGTCCATCATCTCTCCCTCATGTTGGTCCATCATCTCTCCCTCATGTTGGTCCATCATCTCTCCCTCATGTTGGTCCATCATCTCTCCTCATGTTGGTCCATCATCTCTCCCTCATGTTGGTCCATCATCTCTCCTTGTATTGGTCCATCGTCTCTCTTCATGTTGGTCCATCATCTCTTCTCGTGTTGGTCCACCATCTCTCTTCATGTTGGTCCATCATCTCTCCCTCAGGTTGGTCCATCATCTCTCCCTCATGTTGGTCCATCATCTCTCTTCATGTTTGTCCATCATCTTTCTTCATGTTGGTCCATCATCTTTCTTCATGTTGGTCCATCATCTCTACTCGCGTTGGTCCATCATCTCTACTCGTGTTGGTCCATCATCTCTCCTTGTGTTGGTCCATCATCTCTCCTCGTGTTGGTCCATCATCTCTCCTCGTGTTGGTCCATCATCTCTCCTCATGTTGGTCCATCATCTCTCCTCGTGTTGGTCCATAATCTCTCTTCATGTTGGTCCATCATCTCTCTTCATGTTGGTCCATCATCTCTCTTCATGTTGGTCCATCATCTCTCTTTCATGTTGGTCCATCATCTCTCCTTGTGTTGGTCCATCATCTCTCATCATGTTGGTCCATCATCTCTCCCTCATGTTGGTCCATCATCTCTCTTCATGTGGGTCCATCATCTCTCTTAATGTTGGTCCATCATCTCTCTTCATGTTGGTCCATCATCTCTCTTCATGTTGGTCCATCATCTCTCCCTCATGTTTGTCCATCATCTCTCCCTCATGTTGGTCCATCATCTCTCTTCATGTTGGTCCATCATCTCTCCCTCATGTTGGTCCATCATCTCTCCCTCATGTTGGTCCATCATCTCTCCCTCATGTTGGTCCATCATCTCTCCTCATGTTGGTCCATCATCTCTCCCTCATGTTGGTCCATCATCTCTCCTTGTATTGGTCCATCGTCTCTCTTCATGTTGGTCCATCATCTCTTCTCGTGTTGGTCCACCATCTCTCTTCATGTTGGTCCATCATCTCTCCCTCAGGTTGGTCCATCATCTCTCCCTCATGTTGGTCCATCATCTCTCTTCATGTTTGTCCATCATCTTTCTTCATGTTGGTCCATCATCTTTCTTCATGTTGGTCCATCATCTCTACTCGCGTTGGTCCATCATCTCTACTCGTGTTGGTCCATCATCTCTCCTTGTGTTGGTCCATCATCTCTCCTCGTGTTGGTCCATCATCTCTCCTCGTGTTGGTCCATCATCTCTCCTCGTGTTGGTCCATAATCTCTCTTCATGTTGGTCCATCATCTCTCTTCATGTTGGTCCATCATCACTCTTCATGTTGGTCCATCATCTCTCTTTCATGTTGGTCCATTATCTCTCCTTGTGTTGGTCCATCATCTCTCATCATGTTGGTCCATCATCTCTCCCTCATGTTGGTCCATCATCTCTCTTCATGTGGGTCCATCATCTCTCTTAATGTTGGTCCATCATCTCTCTTCATGTTGGTCCATCATCTCTCTTCATGTTGGTCCATCTTCCCTCTTCATGTTGGTCCATCATCTCTCTTGATGTTGGTCCATGATCTCTCTTCATGTTGGTCCATGATCTCTCTTCATGTTGGTCCATCATCTCTCCCTCATGTTGGTCCATCATCTCTCCCTCATGTTGGTCCATCATCTCTCCTCATGTTGGTCCATCATCTCTCCTCGTGTTGGTCCATCATCTCTCTTCATGTTGGTCCATCATCTCTCCTTGTGTTGGTCCATCATCTCTCCTCATGTTGGTCCATCATCTCTCTTAATGTTGGTCCATCATCTCTCTTCATGTTAGTCCATCATCTCTCTTCATGTTGGTCCATCATCTCTCTTCATGTTGGTCTATCATCTCTCCTCGTGTTGGTCCATCATCTCTCCCTCATGTTGGTCCATCATCTCTCTTCATGTTGGTCCATCATCTCTCCTCGTGTTGGTCCATCATCTCTCTTCATGTTGGTCCATCATCTCTCCTCATGTTTGTCCATCATCTCTCCTCATGTTGGTCCATCATCTCTCTTCATGTTGGTCCATCATCTCTCCCTCATGTTTGTCCATCATCTCTCCTCATGTTGGTCCATCATCTCTCTTCATGTTGGTCCATCATCTCTCTTCATGTTGGTCCTTCATCTCTCTTCATGTTGGTCCATCATCTTTCCCTCATGTTGGTCCATCATCTCTCCTCGTGTTGGTCCATCATCTCTCCCTCATGTTGGTCCATCATCTCTCCTCGTGTTGGTCCATCATCTCTCTTCATGTTGGTCCATCATCTCTCCCTCATGTTGGTCCATCATCTCTCTTCATTTTGGTCCATCATCTCTCCCTCATGTTGGTCCATCATCTCTCCTCACATTGGTCCATCATCTCTCTTCATGTTGGTCCATCATCTCTCCCTCATGTTGGTCCATCATCTCTCCCTCATGTTGGTCCATCATCTCTCCTCGTGTTGGTCTATCATCTCTCTTCATGTTGGTCCATAATCTCTCCTCTTGTTAGTCCATCATCTCTCCTCATGTTGGTCCATCATCTCTCTTCATGTTGGTCCATCATCTCTCTTCATGTTGGTCCATCATCTCTCTTAATGTTGGTCCATCATCTCTCTTCATGTTGGTCCATCATCTCTCTTCATGTTGGTCCATCATCTCTCTTCATGTTGGTCCATCATCTCTCTTCATGTTGGTCCATCATCTCTCCTCGTGTTGGTCCATCATCTCTCCCTCATGTTGGTCCATCATCTCTCTTCATGTTGGTCCATCATCTCTCCTCGTGTTGGTCCATCATCTCTCTTCATGTTGGTCCATCATCTCTCCTCATGTTGGTCCATCATCTCTCCTCGTGTTGGTCCATCATCTCTCTTCATGTTGGTCCATCATCTCTCCTCATGTTTGTCCATCATCTCTCCTCATGTTGGTCCATCATCTCTCTTCATGTTGGTCCATCATCTCTCCCTCATGTTTGTCCATCATCTCTCCTCATGTTGGTCCATCATCTCTCTTCATGTTGGTCCATCATCTCTCTTCATGTTGGTCCTTCATCTCTCTTCATGTTGGTCCATCATCTTTCCCTCATGTTGGTCCATCATCTCTCCTCGTGTTGGTCCATCATCTCTCCCTCATGTTGGTCCATCATCTCTCCTCGTGTTGGTCCATCATCTCTCTTCATGTTGGTCCATCATCTCTCCCTCATGTTGGTCCATCATCTCTCTTCATTTTGGTCCATCATCTCTCCCTCATGTTGGTCCATCATCTCTCCTCACGTTGGTCCATCATCTCTCCCTCATGTTGGTCCATCACCTCTCTTCATGTTGGTCCATCATCTCTCCTCATGTTGGTCCATCATCTCTCTTCATGTTGGTCCATCTTCTTTCCCTCATATTGGTCCATAATCTCTCCTTATGTTGATCTATCATCGCTCCAAGATGTGAGCTCATTTTTACCTGAAGACAAATAAACAGATTTATTTCAAAGCAGGTGTTTGTTTTAGAACGGCAAATAAGAGTGATCACAACATATTTTACTTTCATTGATCTAAAAAACAACTTTATCTGATTATAACAATTACATTTATTTATGTTTTAAATTGTTTTTACAATTCCAGAAGTTTCGAGTTTTGAAATATTGTATTTTAGTTCCCTTATTAGTCAGATCACTCAGTGCAACATATGACTATGGGAATTG
Organism: Garcialebias charrua; assembly: GCA_038048925.1. Lineage (NCBI taxonomy): Eukaryota > Metazoa > Chordata > Actinopteri > Cyprinodontiformes > Rivulidae > Garcialebias > Garcialebias charrua. The sequence continues at coordinate 18,369 of JBBPBX010014790.1, read as the reverse complement.
CGCCCCCGCACGGTTCACCTGACGTAATACAATCACACTTTTTAATGCAGGTGGGCGTCAGCGCCAGCAATGAGGCTCCGCCCTCTTTGCATAAAAGTGGCTGTGGCCCCACCCTCATTCTCTTTTTTGCCCTTAACCTCGCTTCACACCTGAACTTCGCAGGACTCTCTGTGACTGGATCGCTTGACTGGAGGTGAGCTCGCTCCCTGCCCAGAGCGTTACAGAGAACTTCCCTGCGAGCACTCGAGTTATCGGAGGCTAACCTAGTGTCGTCGACTTTAACTTTCAAAATTTTCTTCTCCTCTTTTCGCAGCTCAGCTAACGAGACTCTAACTGCGCCACATGCTACCCACCTAGCTAACGAGCTAACAGGCTAGCCACTGAAAGCAGCTCAGCAAGAGGACTTCTTCGGACCACGTTTAGCGGATGGCTAACTGGCTACAACTCAACATCTCTTTTCAGCCATGGCTCCAGAGAAGAGCAAGAGGAAGTCAAAGAACTCCAACAAGACCAGCAAGCCAGCGAGCCCCGGCTACCGAGCCTGCCCTAGCGGATGTGGTTATTCCCTTTCAGCGGCAGACACTCATGAGGCCTGTCCGATCTGCTTAGGGATGCTACACGCAAAAACAGTGTTGGACTCCCCTGAGTCCTGTCCTCACTGCAGCCAGCTGCGTGAGGCCGTGAGACGGAGACGCATGGACTTTGTGGTCAAAGCCATGAGCGGCTCCACTACGGCGCGGGAACTGCTCCCCGCCAAAGCTCTAACTCCCACTGTGGAGCTTGAAGCTGTCGGGCTGGAGGACAACGGTCACGTCGACTGGGGAAAAAACATGGACATGGTGGCCCCCGTCAGGGACTCCACCATTGAGTTCGACACGAGGGACTTGTTGCGAGCAGATGAGCTCTCGCTAACAGCCTCGGGTGAGCTAACTGATGACGAAGCCGAGAACGAGGACGAAGGAGAAGATGAAGACTTCTCCCAGAACCCTGCGGCAGGTCAACCAGAGACTGATGTGTTTGTCCCCGCTCTGTTCGAGCTGTGACACAGAGCAGCGGAAACACTGCGGATTAATTGATTTGATTTGATTTATTTATTTATTCATTTTATAAAAACACACAACAATAATACATACAGTAGAAGAAAATAAAAAACAGACAAATAAAATGAAAGGCGGCAGAAGAAGAAAAAAAATCATATTTTTTCTGCCCCTTATACTCCTATAGAGCTTTGGAGCACACGTCACTGTGTGGGGGAGTGTCGGGGGCGTGTCGGGGCGTTCCGGTCTCGACCGCCATTTTTGTTGTCTTCAGAAAAAATAAAAGAAATTCAGGAGATTTCTTCCGTCACGGTTCTGAAAAGCAGCGCAAAATAAAGTGGACTATCGTAATAAGCTTCTCCCAGATGACAAAAAAAAAAACTACATGGAAAAAAATCGGTATAATTGGAAATATTGCCCGTTTGAAATAAATAAATGGAGCAGAGACCTGGAGTAATACTTACCTCCACTGACATTCCCAGTCATTTTAGCAGACCTGGTCTGTGTCAGTGTTTACACCACAAATAATTTTTATAATTACAATTCACTGGGAGAGCTGGTCCAATCTATGAATAGCTGGATAGATGATTTGGACATTTTTAAATCCCCCAGATTCTAAATACGTTGAAGGTACGTTGTTGGCTCATTAATTTTACATAAATTATTAATATACATGTCTTTCAGAATCAATCAACCTTCTGTATGCTACTATGAGTATTAGAAATTGTGAACACTTAATTTTTTATAGTATTTTAACTGATTTACAAAGCTCCACGTAGAAAATACCTTATTTTTAATGACTTGAGCTTGTCATGTAGACTTCAAATCTTGATTAGATTACTTTATATATATGTATTAAGATGCATATATATTATAGACAAATGTTTCTGTCTTTTCATTCACCATTTTAATTGTGTGTTCACAGGTTCTGCTCTCTGAGTCATGATGAGGGTGATACATTAAAATGCAGCTAGCAGTACAAAATCCAACTCCTGAACTTGGAGCATCTCCTGATGGACTCATGTGA
>JBBPBX010014790.1:0-13096 GCA_038048925.1 Garcialebias charrua | reverse complement strand
ATTTAAAACAGTCCTGATCACCACTCCAACAGCGGTTCGTCGTCTAGGCTACCTGCCCAATGTTGTGGTCTTCCCTCTTGTGCTCCATTTTTTTTGACAGCTTTTGCTGTCACGCCAGCCTTTTGTTTTTGTTTATCTAATTAACAAGTTCAATTCAAAAATGCGTTATTAATCCCAATGGGAAATTAAATGTTGTCCTCATTTCATTGAGATGTTATAGATGCTGATGGCTGTAGGCAGGGAGGATCTCTTGTAAAGATCTGTACCACAGTGGATCCTAAGAAACTGGCCGCAGATGCTGCCCTATTCATCCACCCAGACTCAGCTGGCCTCACGGTTCCGTTGGGTTGCAGAACTGCCCGAATGCCGGGCAAAACTCCTCCCGGATCAATGGCCTCTCCTCCAGCAGCTGCCAAACTCCTCGTCGCTGCGGACAGCCGGCTGCAGGTGCCGGGGGATGATCCCGATCCTTCTGCTGTCACGAGCCACGTTTCCTGCCATTTCCAGGATCTTACTGCTCAGGCACTCGAGCACAGCCATCAGGGAGACAGGAATGCATCTACAGCACCTCCTTTTCAACTCATTTGAGATTTGGGGCTGTAGCTGAAATTTTATTTGAGATTTTGAGGTGTTAATCAGCTGCTTCCATTTGTAAAAAAAAAAAAAAAAACTTGCCATGGTTATGCAACTGTCCAAAACTTAAAAAGTTTTATTTAAAAAACCTTCCAGCTGCACAGCATAAGATACTAGAGGAAATTATCATCCAAAAAATGTGATTTACATCCAGAAAAGGAGGAATTAAAGTTTCCAAAAGCAAAATCTCAGAATGAAAGTAACAGCTACTCCAACATGCAGCCACCCCGTGCGGCGTAATTCCATCCATCCATCCATCCATCCATCCATCCATCCATCCATTTTCGTCCGCTTATCCGGGGTCGGGTCGCGGGGGTAGCAGCCTAAGTAGGGAGGCCCAGACTTCCCTCTCCCCAGCCACTTGGAGCAGCTCCTCTGGGGGAATCCCAAGGCGTTCCCAGGCCAGCCGAGAAACATAGTCCCTCCAGCGTGTCCTGGGTCTCCTCCCGGTGGGACATGCCCGGAACACCTCACCAGGGAGGCGTCCAGGAGGCATCCTAACCAGATGCCCGAGCCACCTCAACTGGCTCCTCTCGATGTGGAGAAGCAGCGGCTCTACTCCGAGTCCCTCCCGGATGACTGAGCTTCTCACCCTATCTCTAAGGGAGAGTCCAGACACCCTGCGGAGAAAACTCATTTCAGCCGCTTGTATCCGAGATCTCGTTCTTTCGGTCACAACCCAAAGCTCATGACCATAGATGAGGGTGGGAACGTAGATCGATCGGTAAATTGAGAGCTTTGCCTTTTGACTCAGCTCTCTCTTCACCACGACAGACCGGTACAGCGCCCGCTTCACTGCGGACGCTGCACCTATCCGCCTATCGATCTCACGCTCCAGTTTTCCCTCATTCGTGAACAAGACCCCGAGATACTTAAACTCCTCCACTTGGGGCAGGACCTCATCCCCGACCCGGAGAGGGCATGCTACCCTTTTCCGGCTCAAGACCATGGCCTCGGATTTGGAGGAACTGATCCTCATCCCGGCCGCATCACACTCGGCTGCAAACCGCTCCAGCGAAAGCTGTAGATCACGACCTGATGAAGCCAATAGGACCACATCATCTGCAAAAAACAGAGAAGCGATTCTAAGGCCACCAAAACGGATCCTCTCAACACCTTGGCTGCGCCTAGAAATTCTGTCCATAAAAGTTATGAACAGAATCGGTGACAAAGGGCAACCTTGGCGGAGTCCAACTCTCACTGGAAACGAGCCTGACTTACTGCCGGCAATGCGGACCAAGCTCTGACACCGGTCGTACAGGGACCTAACAGCCCATATCAAAGGGCCTGGTACCCCATACTCCCGGAGTACCCCCCACAGAACCCCCCGAGGGACGCGGTCGAATGCCTTCTCCAAGTCCACAAAGCACATGTAAACTGGTTGGGCAAACTCCCACGCGCCCTCCAGGACCCTGTTGAGGGTGTAGAGCTGGTCCAGTGTTCCACGACCAGCACGAAAACCACACTGCTCCTCCTGAATCCGAGGTTCGACTATCCAGCGTAATTCTTAAATAAATAAATAAATGTTGTTTTAGGTTGCTGCCTTAAAACAATTAAACAGGGATCAAAATGTGGTCTGCAAATTTTGAACCTTTATGGTGAAACTATTAGTTGTTTTAAATGTTGTAATTAAGCAAGCTGAAGTAAGACTGAGTTGGAGTGCTGCAGTCTTCAGGTTGGTAAGACAAGAAAATCTGCTTTTTATTTGTTCTCAGTGTGTTGTCAGTTTTCTCAGTTTGACTTTCTGGCAGTCTTATAAGAAAAGCTGTCTGTGTGTGTTGCTTGCAGCTTGGAAGAGTCCACAGTCACTTGGACAGCTTGTAGCTTTGGCTTTTGATCAAAGCACCACGTTTTCCCCAGGACAGTTGTAAACCATTTGCACAGAACACAGAGTAGATTCAAGCTAATCTTCACCTTGAATCATCACCGGATATCACAAATGGTCATATATCCTTATCTATAAAAAGACATAAAGAAAGAAAATGTTTATTTCTGAATCAAAAGTGTCTTGCAACTACCAGTATGTCTGTGAGCTCACATAGCACCCTGACTGCTCTCACTGTTGAGTTTCCAGATTTAAAATACGCACATTATTATTATAATTTAATGATTGCGTTTGAATGAGCCACCTTTAGGCTTGATGCTTGAGCAAAGCACCTAAAAACAAAAGGTAAAGTCGTGGGTGATAGTGTTTTTGTTTATGTCTGTGCATATTTGTGCACATTTGAAGGGTTAGCAAAAGATTTCACGAACCACTAATGAACTTTTAAAGAAATGTCAGAAACTAATCAGTGGATGTGCATCTAAAACTGATAAACTTTCAGAGTGAGCACAGTTCAAGATGGCTGCCGCAGCAACGTAACCTTGGCAAATATCAAAATATTTATAACAGCCATTTTATAAACATGTTGAGCTAAAAGTTAATGTTGCTGAGTTTAGTTGCCAACAAATACTTTAAGCACTGCATATTGTGCAATTTTTTGCTCAGATTTTTAACAATGGCTTCAGATATGCTTGGCTGTTAGCACAATATCTCACGATCCATAAGATGGATTTGGATGAAACTCTCAAAAATTAATCTTGGAGGTACAGTACATTTATAACTAATTAACTTTTGGATTCCACTCAGTTCAACATGGCCACTATGGCTAATCAACCTTGATCTAGACAAATATGGCTATACCTAAAAATATTTACACATATGCAGCTCAGATTGGGTGTGGTTGGAGCCGACAATCTTTCATCATAAACCCCAAGCAGCAAGACCTTACAATACCACATAAGTCTGTGCATTGTTAATTTCAGGGTTTGACCAAAATAGATAATGCAGTTCCTTCTCATTAGGATGATCTTAGTCTTGAACTTTGGCATAAATGGTGGCGGACGATATGCAACCCTTAAAGAAATGCTTGAGCTTTAATTTATAAAAATGTCAGAGTCACGTTAGCTTCTATTCAGTCCTGAACATGAGCCTATCCGTACTTAAAAACATGATTAAAATAATCTTTATTCATGTCATTCAAAACCATTTGAAGTATTACCGCTTCACTGATGTTGGCACAAGGGTCACAAGAAGAAATTCAGATGATCTGAGCTCCTCTCAACTTCACTTCCAGTGTCACTCGATCATTGTTCCAACATGAGAAACACAACATTTCATTTATCTCACTGTTCACTCCTCATTAAGCATGCTAAGATTCAGAGACGGTCTCTGGAGGCCTAATGACTGCAATTAGCTAAAGATCTACTCTGTGGCACGAGTATCATGACACATGAAACTCAGACATTGCACACACCCCTCCCACACACATGCACACACATACACACACACATTCACACACTGCGACTGGAAACCTGTCGAGAGGAATTGTAGCCCTGGTGTGTTGAGGCAAAAAAGATAGAGGGAGCCTCAGCCCCGGCAGGCAGAGTTTCTAGATCATTTGGTGATAATGTAAGGCTGAGGGTGACAGCCTTTATTTCATTGGTTGTCAAGATTGAGACCACTAGGCCTGGATTAACACTGAAGGGGGAAAAAAAACTCTTTAAATTAGAGTCTGTTTTAATAAAGCCATTTAAGAAGTCACTGTGCTCATAAAGCTTAATTTAAATCACATCAACTATTTAAGTATAATTTTAACATTATAGGATAAACTTTTGACATTGTGAAGTCAGATGGAACAGATTTCCCATCAATTTTGTTTAAATTATTTAATCTTTAATTTGATAAGTGTAGCAATTAGAAGGGATGTGAGATGGAGGAAGAAGGGTGACACTTTCTCCATCCCCTTCACTACATATGTTTTGTTTATTTAGCTCTTGTGGAGCTCTCTCTAGTGGGGGCACCAGCTGGTCAGTTTACTGACCAAAAACAACTTAATTAATACAATAATAATATTAATAATAATAAATTCAATTTACACAGCACTTTTCATTAATAAAAATCTCAAAGTGTTACAACAAATAAAACAAGTGATAAAATCAAGTAAAATCAATAATGACAGCCGACTTGGGACCCGAAAGACCCAGGTTCGAACCCCAGCCACTGCACACCTTGGGGTGTCTGAGTGCACACCTATTTCCCCAGCTCCCCGGGCGCTTTCTATGGCTGCCCACTGCACCACCTGGTGGTGGTTGGGTTAAATGCAGAGACAAATTTCGTCTTGTATGGGAAACATACACAGATGACAGAAATGTGACATTTATCATTTATAATATCAACTAAGATTAAAGACAGAATCATGTGGAGGCAGAATAGGCCTGCTTAAAAAAATATATATAAAAAACTAATAAAACAAGTGATAAAATCAAGTAAAATCAATAATAATATCAACCAAGATCAAAGATAAAATCATGTGGAGGCAGAATAGGCTTGCTTAAAAAGAAAAGTCTTTAAGCCGTTTTTGAAGTCAACCAGTGACTGTGGAGCTCTCAGGTAGTCAGGGAGGGAGTTCCATAGGCGGGGGGCAGCCACACAGAATGCCCGGTCTCCCATGGTCCTTAATTTGGTTTGTGGAATGTGAAGTAGATTACTGTTCTGTGATCGTAGAGACCGGGTGGATGAATATGGTGCAAGAATGTCCTTTAGATAGTCAGGTGAAGTTCCGTGTAAGCATTGGTGTGTAATGAGAGCAGTTTTGTACTGAATTCTGTAGGTGACAGGAAGCCAATGGAGGTTATGGAGAATGGGTGTAATATGTTCAAATTTACGAGCTCTCAATAAAATCCTTGCTGCACTGTTTTGAATATATTGAAGCTTCTGAAGATTTTTGCCAGGGATTCCAATAAACAGGGAGTTGCAGTAGTCGAGCCTGGAGGAGACAAAGGCATGGACGAGTTTCTCAGCATCAGAAAAAGTCAGAGATGGGCGAAGTCTGGAGATGTTTCGAAGATGGAAGAAGCAGGTTTTAAACAGATGCTTAATGTGATTTTCAAATGTAAGATGAGAGTCCATTTTTATTCCAAGATTTGTAACAGAGGTGGAGAGGGGGATGTCTTGACCAGAGAAGGAGATTGTTGTTAAAGTTGATGTTTGTATCTGGTGAGGGGTGCCAATCAGTATGGCCTCAGTCTTGGAGCAGTTTAATTGAAGAAAGTTCTGATTCATCCATGCCCTTATTTCCTCCAGGCAGGTAGAGAGGGCAGTGAGTGAAGATGGAGATGGGGATGATGAGGATGCTCCAGTCCTGATGTAAAGCTGTGTATTGTCGGCATAGCAGTGAAAAGAAATGTTGAACTGATTAATAATTTGACCTAAAGGCAGCATGTAAAGGGAATAGAATAGAATAGAATATATCTTTATTGGCATATTTGCACCAAGGTACAAAGTTTTGCAATTGGCGCGCGCACCATCCGAAGAGGGACGTACGCACGGAAGCCGCAGCAGTATAAAACCGCGCCACCAACAATCAGATATGAAAAAGGAACATACAGTCGGGTAATCAGTGGTATTCAAAAAAGAATCTATCACAATTTGTCTTAGGACACTCCATGATAAAGTCTAAAAAACTCTACCAGCTTTAGCACGAATAAAACAAGACATGTTGCGTTTCATGGCAAGCAGGGAGATTGTCCGTGAAAGTCATTTCAGATAAGCACAGTCTCTAGATGGCATTTAGCTCGGCTCCATTCTGAAAGCACACGGAGACCTCTGGGGGGGGGGGGGCAGCGAGTTCTCAACAGCTTTTCACTCCAGGAGAAGATTGCAGACAGCCTTCTTTTTCCAAGGTTGCTCACAGTCCAGATTAGATTAGTCGCTTATTTATTTTCAGGCCAGGCTACAGTGTACTTTTGACTGCAGCCTTGAAGTCCAGGTGCTGTTCAGGTCCAAATCCGAATCATGTGAGGTTCCAAGCTACAAATCCTCGTCTGTGCCCTGGTGGGGCTGTAAATGAGCAAACAGCAGGGGCCCCAGAACTGACCCTTGAGGGACACCATAGGAGACACCGACTGTCTGGGAAGTGGCAATGCCAAGACTAATACATTCCAGCCTATTGGAGAGGAAAGATTTGAACCAGTCCAGGACAGTGTCACAGAGACCGACCTCCACATGAAGACGGTGGAGGAGGATACTATGGTCCACAGTGTCGAAAGCTGCAGTGAGGTCAAGGAGGACAAGGATGGAGGGAGAACCAGTGTCAGCAGCCATGAGGACATCATTTGTAACTCTCAGCAATGCAGTCTCAGTACTGTGAGCTACTCTGAATCCAGACTGGAACTTCTCATACAGAGAGTGTTGCTGTAGGTGGTCCTGCAGCTGAGCAGCAACTGCTTTTTCCAGCACTTTAGACAGAAATGGGAGGTGGGAAATTGGGCGGTAATTAGAAAAAATGTCGGGATCCAAATTAGATTTTTTCAGAAGAGGCCTAATGATGGCAGTTTTTAGAGGCAGTGGAACATGACCAGATTGTAGAGACTTATTTATTATTTGTGTGATTAATGGGCTAATTGCAGAGTGATTGGATTTTATGAGAGACGAGGGGAAAGGATCCAGGGCGCAGGATGAAGGCTTCATTTTCTTGATGATGGACTCCACCTCACTCTGAACAACTTCATCAAAGCTGCTCAGGGACCCAGGATGCAGACGGGTAGATGGTAAACGAAGATCAGGGAGGTTGTGGAGCTGAGATCTGATAGTGTCAACTTTGTTTTTAAATGATGAAAGGAACAGGTTGCATTTTTGAACAGATTCCTCAGGAGTTTGTTTAATGGGATTAAGCAGATGAGTTATTGTGGAGAAGAGCTGTTTAGAGTTACCAGGGCAGGTGTTGATGATGTTGGAATAATATTTGGAGCGTGCTTCTTTAAGAGAATAGGCGTACGCTTTCTGATGTTCTTTGTATGCCTGCTTATGTACAGAGAGACCAGATGATTTTACACGTCTCTCAATAGCACGGCCAGTTACCTTCATCCTGCGCAGTTCATCAGTGTACCAGGGGGCTGAACGGGAGAAAGACACCCGTCTTGGCTTCAAGGGAGCATGTAGGTCCAGAAGCTCTTGGAGAGATCGTTGTAGTAATCCAGAGAGTCATTTGCAGATGAATGATTGACAGTGGTCAGGTCGTGAAGATCAGCGGACAGAACATCAGGGGAAATGGCCAGAAAGTTAATTCTCAATAGTCCAGGTATCAAATCCGCTCATTCTCAATCAGTTCATCTGGACAGTTTCTTTTTAGTAGAAACGTTTCACCCTCACTCCAGAGGGCTTCGTCAGTCAGAGCAGTCCAAAGCAAACTGAAGCTACCCCACCAAGTAAACAACTTAAGTGGACCAACCAGTTTGCTGTAGCCAAGATGGTTTCTGGGGGCTTGTCCCTCGTCGACTCCTCCCAGGCAGGCAGACATGTCCAAAGTGGTTCAAGACCAGAAAGTTCATTCTCAATAGTCCAGGTATCAAATCCGCTCATTCTCAATCAGTTCATCTGGACAATTTCTTTTTAGTAGAAACGTTTCACCCTCACTCCAGAGGGCTTCGTCAGTCAGAGCAGTCCAATGACTGACTGGACTGCTCTGACTGACGAAGCCCTCTGGAGTGAGGGTGAAACGTTTCTACTAAAAAGAAATTGTCCAGATGAACTGATTGAGAATGAGCGGATCAGGGGAAATGTTTTTAAAGTCCCGGAACTGGATAGGTCGTTTTGGGTTTGAAGCAGGTGAAGTTGAAGGCACTTCCAGAGAGATGAGACTGTGGTCCGAGACACCCAGGTCATATACAGATAAGTTATTGATGAGTACAGTGTCTGTAATCACCAAATCCAGAGTGTGCCCCCTGTTGTGCGTAGGGGCATCCACATGTTGGGTGAGATTGAGAGAGTCCAAAAGAGACTTAAAATCTGTTGCCAGAGGGGAAGAGGAATTGTCCATGTGGATATTTAAATCGCCAAGAAAAATAGTTTTCACAGGGGAGGTGCAGAAAAAAGTGAGGAGGTCATGCATCTCTGAGTTAAATGAAACATGCAGTTTGGGAGGTCTATAAATCAATATAACATTCATCAGGAGTGGTGCTTTGAGGTTGAAGGCCAAACTTTCAAAAGAGGAAAAGTCTTGAGAAGCCAGATGTGACAATTTTAAATTATTGCGGTAGATTACAGCCAGACCACCACCGCGGCCAGGGTTGCAGGCTCTCTGCAGATAACTGTATCCAGAGGGACAAGCCTCATTTAGAGAACTGTACACATCTGGTTGATGCCAAGTTTCTGTAAGACACATGAGGTCAAAGTTCTTCTCCAGAATGTGATCATGAATTAGGCATGATTTGTTGGATAGTGACTGCACATTGAAAAGTTCTAATTTAATACCAGTTGGTGTAGAAGCCTTTTGAACTGGTTTCAGCAGACTGAAGTCCACTCCACGTTTTCCTTGCCACTTCGTGCGCTGTGGACTACAAGGGACTACAGACGCAGCGTTCTGATGACGTAGACGAGTTGCGACATGTCTCTCAGACCAGACAGTAGCCACGCCCGGATTTTCGCAGGGGCTACTATGGGCTTGAGCCCCTGGCCCCGGAATTTTAGGGGCCCCGCCCGGAGCCTCCGGCCCCGCCCCCTAAGTTTATTTTATTTGTAAACGGATAGTGTCAGAATTTAACCAATGACTAAGATGATTTTGACAGTGCCTTTGAAAAATGTTTTAATTTGTTCTGTCAAATGTCCATCTTAAATGATTGCTTATTATTGGTCCAGTTTTGACGCGCATCTTAGGGGGGGGGGCGGGGGGCGAGTGTCATTCACCGACGCTGGTCCTACTGTATTTGTTTTTACAATGGCGGACAATAGGAAATACGACAGCGGAGCGCAGAAAAGAAAAAAGAGAATAGAAAAAGTGCATCGTGACAAAGAGGCGATAAATAAAATGCCTAAACTGACAGGCTTTTTTAAACCTGTTAGCAGAGATGGAGCAGGACCACCTCCATCATTACTCCCCGCTGATGAAACTGTTAGCTTCGCTAACACCGGCTGCACGAGCCCACCAGAACCTTCAGCCGTGACCGGCGTCCAGGCTGGACTGGCATGTGAGGAGTCAGCGCAGGTGGAAGCAGGATGTTCTTCAGCAGGTGGAACGACTAACACCGGCTGCACGAGCCCGCCAGAACCTTCAGCCGTGACCGTCCAGGCTGGACTGGCATCTGAGGAGTCAGAGCAGGTGGAAGCAGGAACTTCTTCAGCAGGTGGAACTGTGGATCCGTACAGTACTGATCCTGCGCTTTGGGGGGACATTGACAAGTCCGCGCGGGCTTACTGGGCTGAGCGAGGACCGGGCAGCTGCCAAAATATGAACGTTAGTTTTCAAGCATCTGAACGGGTGTACAAGCATCAAAAACGTCTTTTCTCCAAATCTCACTTTCAACGTAAGATGGCAAATGGTGAGTACATCGAAAGACCGTGGCTGCTCTACTCTCCATCCTCTGGAGCTGCGTTTTGTTTTGCATGCCGCATTTTCAGCGATGCCACTACACAGACAAGCTTTGAAACTGGTTTCTGTGACTGGAAGCACGCAACTAAACGCATGAAGGAACATGAAAACAGTGAAAATCACAGAAAAGCAATGCTGACATATGTTTCACTTGCATCAGCCAGCGGGAGGATAGACACACAGCTGCAGAGACAATTTGAATCTGAGTGTGCATATTGGACTGAAGTTTTGAGAAGAGTTGTGTCTGTTGTGAAGTTTTTAGCAGAGAGAGGACTGGCTCTTAGAGGAAACAGTGACATATTTGGCCGAACTGATAATGGGAATTATCTGGGAATACTGGAGTTAATCAGTGAGTTTGATCCTTTTCTGAAATCTCACATAGAGAAATATGGAAATGCAGGTGCAGGGAAACCCTCATATCTTTCTTCCCAAACATGTGAGGAATTTATTCAGCTGATGGGTGATCGTGTTCTATCAGAAATAGTGAGTGAAGTAAAAATGGCAAAATACTTCTCAATCTCTGTTGACTCCACGCCAGATGTTGCACATGTTGATCAGTTAACATTTGTGTTAAGATATGTGTCACCTGAAGGACATTCACAGGAACGCTTTCTGAAGTTTCTACCAATTGAAAGTCATACTGGGGAAGCTTTATGTGCATCTGTACTCAAGGTTTTGGAAGAGATGGGGATTGACATTGCAAACTGCAGGGGGCAATGCTATGATAATGCTGCCAACATGTCAGGAGTATATAAAGGACTACAAGCACGCATTAAAGAACTCAACCCCCTAGTTGAATGGGTTCCATGTGCTGCACATACTCTGAATTTGGTTGGAGTTAATAGTGTGAACTGCTGTTTTGAGACAGCTGATTTTTTCCAGTTTGTGCAAAACTTATTTAACTTTTGCTCTAAGTCAACAGCAAGGTGGAAGGTGGTGACAGATGGACTGCAGCCTAATGCAAACAAGCGCATTGAAACACTGAAGTCCCTTTCAAACACTAGATGGGCTGCACATGCAGATGCCACACAGGCAGTGCATATTAACTATGCAAACATTCAAAAATCATTGCAGAATATTGTAAATGACACAAACCAAAATGCAGCAATAAGAAATGAAGCAAGATCACTTGATAAAAAAATGGACAAGCTTGAAACAGCTTTTATGTGTACATTTTGGCACAGCATTTTGCAGCGCTTTGAAAAAGCAAGTGCAGCTTTGCAGGCTGTGGAACTAGACTTGTGTAAAGCTGTGGATTTGGTGGGGTCCTTGCGGGAGTACATTGGAGGTCTGAGAGATCAGTTTGATAGGTTTGAGTCTCAAGCAAAGAAGTTGTCTCCAACAGTTTCACAGGCTTACAGAGCTACTACTCAAAGATCAAAGACTCCAAAAACATTTTTTGGAGAGAGTGCCACCTCAGAGGTTGAGTTATCAGCTCAACAAAAGTTCTCCACCAGTGTTTTTTTGGTGGTTGTTGACAGATTGCTTTCTGAAATCGATCGCAGGTATGCTGCATATGATAACCTCAACAACACTTTTGGCTTCCTGAACAATTTATCTGGTGTTACTGTTCAAGAGCTAAGAAACAAAGCATCTCATCTCCAAAGTAAATATTCAGCTGACTTGGAGATGGACTTTGTGGAGGAAACTGTCCAGTTTAAAGATTTTATTCGTGATAAAGAGATCACATCTGCTCCATCGCTTTTACAATTCATTAGGGAAAAGAAACTGCAGGACATCTTCCCAAATGTGGATATTGCATTCAGGCTTTACCTGACATTTCCTGTCACAAATGCAAGTGGTGAGCGATCATTCTCCAAGCTCAAAATTGTTAAAAATAGACTCAGATCCACAATGGGACAAGAAAGACTGAACCATTTGACTCTCATGTCTATTGAGAGTGATCTAGTGAGAAAGCTGGACTTCAGTGATCTTGTAAAGGAATTTGCAGCAAAAAAATCCAGAAAAGTGGGCATCTTTTCAAATGTCATGTCAAAGTAAGGCTTAAATGTCTGATAACCCTACTGAAAAGGCTTGGTGTTACTGGTTAGGGCTGTGCATGTCTGCATTATAAGACAGGCTCAAAGTTGCTAAATGTTCAGGGTTGAATATTTTCTTATTTGGGTTGCATGGTTTGCGTTTGAGTAAATGTAGGTCAATGTTTGTGGTTCTAGTTCCTTCAAATAAGATGAATGCAGAAGTTTTGTTAATAAATGGAAATCTTTATTTTGTTCTTCATACTGTATTTTTAAGATGTTATCTGTAAAATAAACTGCAAGCATCATATTCAAATTTCAAACCAACATGTGGTTTTGTCTTTCTAGAAACCAGTTCAGTGTTGTTTGTTGTTTGTGACAACTGGCATATTAAAGTTGTAAGATGTGAAAACTTACTGTTCAGTCATTTTCTGCTCAACATCTGAACCAAAACAAAAAACAAAAAAAAACCTGTATTTTCCGGCCTATAAGTCACACTTTTTTTAACACTAATTTTCATGTCCTGCGACTTTTCGGGCGGAAAATACGGTATATATGGGCCCCCATATTGACTCAAGCCCATGGGCCCCCATCCTCCTAAATCCGGCCCTGTGTACAGGACATACACAGGACCGAAATTGCGTTTCTCTCAGTCCCTCGGTGCAACAGTAAACATCTAAACATTGAAACACTGAAACATATAATAATAGACATAAGCATAAAATAGTAAAACTAACACTGTCCTGAGTTTTTTTGCATAGTGGTATAAGAGTATGAAAATTTACACCAACTCTAAAACTAAAACATTAAACATTTAATGAACATAATACTGGCCTGAGTTTTTGCATACTAGTATAAAAAAAGAGTATAAAAAGTATAACTAAAATAAACTAAGGGTTTCTAGCATTGACATTTGCAAAGTGGCAAAGCAGCGTATGAGTTAATGTACACAGTATATGTGTGAGGTAGTAGTTGATGTTGTTATAGAGGCAAAAAGTGGCATATGCAGTAAGGCACATTGGGCATCCCTAAATAAGACCGTTCAGAGCACACTGTATATGTATCAGCAGTGGTGTAGAT
>JBBPBX010014789.1:32244-50384 GCA_038048925.1 Garcialebias charrua | reverse complement strand
CGGGTTTAAGTTAGGACCTGTTATGAGGCAATCATTCAGGGATGGGCTTCCTTCTTCGTGAGAAGAGGCATCAAACACAACTCTTAGCTTTGTTGATGCCTTATCTTCCCTTATCACTGCATGATGAGGTAGATAGTATGTCACCTTGCTTTCAGCCATTTCCTCTCTTGGCACCTCCTCAGCCATTCCTTCATTTAAGTAGGTTTCCACTACTTCTTGATACCTGCTGTATAGCACAACATCTTTCTTTAGTTTTCTTTTCAAACTCATCAGTCTCTGTTTTGCAATGCGGTAATTGTCTTGGAGGGGTGGGTGTGCTTGTTGCCATGGTAACTGCACTTGGTAACGTCCATCTTTAAAGGTGGAAGTTTCTTCAAACCGTTGCAACACTTCCAGATCTTCTGGGCTCTCTTGCTTCTCACTTGTGATTCCTAGGGACTCAATCTCCCAGAATGCATGGAGCTGTTTGTCCATCTGGAAGTCTTCCTTAAGCTGAATGTGCATGCATGTTGTTTCTGACAAACTGGACATTATGACTGGGCCTTGGACCGCCCAGCCAAAGGCACTTTCAAGAGCCACCAAACTCTCAGTTAATCTTTCTATACGGCCTGTTACTATTTGCCAGTAATAATCAGAGCCGATTAGCACAGAAAGTTCAGGTTTATCTTCTCCAGGGAAATCTGCGATTTGGAGACCTCGCCTTTCCATTTCATTGCATACATGTTCGCCTGGAACTTTCATCATTGCTGCACAGACCTTCTGTGTCACTACTGCTTCTATCTCAATGATCTGTCCTGTACCCCACACATTTTTTAAACATAGTTTCACTGTGTTACGTTCAACTGGGGTGGGAGCTGAAGAGCCAAATGTATGGAGCATAAGTGTCCCTTGCTTTGTGACAGGTAGTTGCAGTGCTCTTACAACATTCTCGTGCACAAAACTACCTTGACTCCCTCCATCTAATAGGCAACGGACCATCTTCCTGCTGGTAGGTCCAACCGCCCATGCCTTGGCTGTCTGTAGTAGCACAGTGTTTTCATTATCAGACTTGGTTTCCTCAGCTTGGGGAATCACAGAGGAAATAACAGTTTCCATATTGGTAGAGACTGAAGGGGGCGGGGTCTCGTTTTTGTCACAAAGAGCTATGTGATGCCTGCCGCCACATGTGGCGCATGACCCACCCTTAAATCTACAAAACCTTGCTATGTGTTTCTGTCCTAAACAAACAAAGCACCGACCAAGTCTCTTCAGTTTTTCTTTACGTGCTGACACCCCATGTTCTGGACAGTTTTCAGCCTTATGTTCAACACTATCACAGAAGAGGCAGGTTTGAGCCTTTTGATTAACAGTGTGGAGTGCAGCTGCTGATGTCATGCTTGGTTTCCTTTGCTTTATGTCAGTGGATCCATATGATTTACTAACCAATCTGGGCCCAGGCAGGGTTTCCTTTTGATTGTATGATCTCATCATTTGCAAGGCTCTCTCTCTACTCTGAACTTCTTTCTGTAAAAACTCCAGCACCTGATGCACCTTCCACTCATCCTGATCTCCCCTCTGGCGACTGTACTCAAGAGACAGTTCTTCTGGTATCATCTGGAGCAGTATTGGGCATAACATGCCTCCATATGTGTCTGACACTACTCCTAGTGATTCTAAGCTTCTAATTTGAACTTCACATTCATCATACAACTGTCTCATAGCACTCACATCAGAGGATTTCTTTACAGGAGTCAAATTCAGGAGCTTTGACATATGAGCGTTTATTATTAAGTCCTTCCTTCCAAATCTGCTTTTTAGTATTTGAACTGCAGCATCATAGTTACTGTCTGTCAGAGTGAGACCTGCTACAGCCTTTGCAGCTGTTCCTGTTAGGTAAGTCTTCATGTATGTAAACTTCTCTCGTTTACAAAGAGCTTCGTTACAGTGAATCGCCGTCTCATATTGGCTCCAAAATTCTTGCCATAAACTAACATCTCCGTTGAATTTGTCAATTATTAGCTTAGGCAGCCTTACTGTAGCGTTCCTGTGATGTGTGGAGTTTACGTTGTTCCCACTCACTTGCGCCCGTCGGGGTTCTGTACTCACAGTTTCTGACGTCCTTATCATTTGTTTAGCACGTTCGTTCATACAGATGATGCGGTCGTTATACTCCTCTGCGAGTTCGGTTTCCGCTTCCATTTCATCCAGCTGAGTGTGCTCCTCAATAGCGCGGTTCAGCTCATTCAAACTGTCCCCTTTTGCCATTAACACAGCCAGCATTTCCCGCAAACGTCCGACGTCCGGGTCGTCCTTTAATAATTCACTATCAATCTGATTCAGTAGTCGCGTAGTAGAACTTCGTATTGTCCGGCGCTTCATCCTTGTTCTTTCAATACGCTGTTCTCCACTGTCCTGTCGCTCCGTGCCGCTTCTATTTTCATCAGCCATGTCACCTGCTCCCGAGTTTCGGCACCAGAAAATGTTGAATATTTTCTTTGACTGACTTCGAATGACGAAAAAAAGAGTCGGGCGGAATATTCAGATGAACTTTAGTGAAATAAAGGTGATGAACGAATCATACGTACAGATACATAACTGAGGGTCGAACAGAATCCTCAGAAAACTGAAAACGCTGTTGCTATGGCAACAACAACAAACCAAGCAGAAAGCAGAGGAGGCGGACTCAGCCGTTAACTGCCGCTCAACTGTTACAAAACATCATGGGATATGTAGTCCGCTTTCAGCCTGATACCAACTACAAACGTCAACCAAATCAATGTAGCGAACAGCAACAAAATATATAGTTACTTCAGAAACTTCAATATATTCAAAACAGTGCTGCAAGGGAAAATAGAATTGAGCGGAGCTGCGTAGGAATGGCGAGGGCCAGGCTAACCCCTGGCAAAAACCTTCAGAAACTTCAATATATTCAAAACAGTGCTGCAAGGATCTTGTTGCGAGTTCGTAAATTTGAACATATTACGCCCATTCTTCATAACCTTCATTGGCTTCCTGTCGCCTACAGAATTCAGTACAAAACTGCTCTCATTACACATCAATGCTTACATGGAGCTTCACCAGATTATCTGAAGGATATTCTTATTCCACACTCATCCACCCGGTCGCTGCGGTCACAGAACAGTAATCTCCTTCACATTCCGAGAACCAAATTAAGGACCATGGGAGACCGGGCTTTCAGTGTGGCTGCCCCCCGCCTGTGGAACTCTCTTCCTGACTGTCTGAGAGCCCCACAGTCTGTGGTTGACTTTAAGAGCGGCTTGAAGACCTTTCTTTTCAACCGAGCATACTCTACCTCCTCATGATTCTACTTTTGATCTTAGTTGATACTGTTATTGATTTTACTTGTTTTATTACTTGTTTTATTGACATTTAATTTCTGTTGCACCGTGTAGCACTTTGAGATTTTCATTAATGAAAAGTGCGTTATAAATTGAATTCATTATTATTATTATTATTAAATTATAATATCCTAAATAACAAATCCCAAACAAATTCTCAACATCTGGTAAACAGCAACAAAATATAGTTACTGATATTAAATTATAATATCCTAAATAACAAATCCCAAAGAAATTATCAACAACAGCTAAGGTGGAACAGAGTGAGAGACTGTTTTCTCATCTTTTTCTCCATTTATTTGATACTTTTGACTGTGTGGGTGTCGGTAGTTCAGTTATCGCTTTTTTGTTTATTTAGAGGTATTTTTGGCTAGGTAGATCGTCACCTGGGAAGGCACGGCGGTCCTGTATAGGATTGGGTCGGCCTGGGTGGCGTTTTGTTCATTTCCGCCGCACCCACTTGTCCCACAATCCTTTGAACTTTCTCTTTTTAATTTATTTTTGTTTCTTTAAGGACGCTGAGCAGGAGAAGGCACTCCAGACTGGGTGGGAGAAGCCTGAGAGGACCCTGACCGCCTGGAGGCTCTTAATTTTAGTTAATAAAATATCTTTTAAACCTTTTCTTGTGTCCAGTGTCCTTTAAATGTGTTTTGGCCCTCATACGGTCGTAACAAACAGACAAGCCCTACAATGACAAAGAGAATAAAAAACTGCAACATCAGCTGCAGTCGTTATCTAAGTCACATGAGAGAAGCATCCGAGAACGAGCTCACAAACTGGGTACAACGTTACAACGTGATTACAAACGATCACAAGAACGGTGCACAGAGTTACAAAGCGAACTAGAGAAATGCACCCAAGTCATGGAATCATATTCACAACAGTACGCATTGTTACAACGTGATTATGAAGGGTTACGAGTCCAACTACAAAGTTGTCAGGCAGAGCGTGCCGTAGCAACAGAAAAACTCCTTGAAGAGAGGAAAAAATGTTTGGATCTCATGGAACGACAGTTTCAAAACCCACCCCCAAACCCATTTGTGCCACCTCCACCCCCACCGCCACAATCATTCCCATTCCAACCCACGGTTGGAACATACCCATGGGTGGGACCTGTGTACTCCTGGCCTGGTGTACCATATGCGCTGACGGGTGGACATGACAGCAGTTATCGAATCCCTCTCTCAATAGAACAACTCCACAAGCTTTCTAAATACATTCAACGCTTTGAACCAGGGCCGTTGGGTTCGAATGAAACCAAGGCCTATCTGAAAAATCTAGAGGTTGAAACTTTAAAACTGCAGATACAGTCACTGACTGGGTCAAGTGATGACAGCATCCGTGCTAGGGAAGATCTGTACAACAAATCTCTGGCAGATAACGCCGAACTGCAACGACGGTACACAATGTTATTGTCTGAAAATGCACAAAAACAGGAGCTGTTGCAGAGTTGCACAGAAGAGAAGGATGGTTATTATAATTTGTGGAAAACATTACAGGTGGAGTGTGAAAAAGATCGAGGTCAGTTAATTAAATGCACACATGAGATGGAAACATTTTCAAAAGGGTTCTCTGTGTTACAAGAGCGAAATGAAGAGTTACGAGTCGAGATAACTAATTGTAAGGCAGAACTGGCCCTGACAATGGATAAACTCGCGTTGGAGAGAAAAACAAGTTTCGATCTCATGCAAAAACTGAACCAAAACCCATCCACACCACACCAAAACCCATCCGCTCCTCTCTCAACATCACACACAAACCCTTTCACACCCCCTCCCGCACCCCAAAACCCTCACCCTTCAAATCCACCCCTACCACAATTTATGGTACCTCCCCAATGGCAGGTATCTGTGTACCCCTTCTCGACAGGTGTACCATATGCACTGGTAAATGGGGTAGCAGCCTAAGTAGGGAGGCCCAGACTTCCCTCTCCCCAGCCACTTGGAGCAGCTCCTCCGGGGGAATCCCAAGGCGTTCCCAGGCCAGCCGAGAAACATAGTCCCTCCAGCGCGTCCTGGGTCTTCCTCTGGGTCTCCTCCCGGTGGGACATGCCCGGAACACCTCACCAGGGAGGCGTCCAGGAGGCATCCTAACCAGATGCCCGAGCCACCTCAACTGGCTCCTCTCGATGTGGAGAAGCAGCGGCTCTACTCCGAGTCCCTCCCGGATGACTGAGCTTCTCACCCTATCTCTAAGGGAGAGTCCAGCCACCCTGCGGAGAAAACTCATTTCAGCCGCTTGTATCCGAGATCTTGTTCTTTCGGTCATAACCCAAAGCTCATGACCATAGATAATAATAATAATAATTAATTCAATTTATAATGCACTTTTCATTACTGAAAATCTCAAAGTGCTACACATATATTGAATGTTACACACATTCATAAACCGGTGGCGGCAGACTACCATGCAAGGTGCTTTCCAGTCCTACCGGGAGCAACTCAGGGTTAAGTGTCTTGCCCAAGGACACAACGACACATGGTGCGGGTCCCGTGAGTCGAACCGCCAACTTTCCGATCGGGAGACGACTGCCATTACCACTACACCACGGCCGCCCCCTGATGAGGGTGGGAACGTAGATCGATCGGTAAATTGAGAGCTTTGCCTTTTGACTCAGCTCTCTCTTCACCACGACAGACCGGTACAGCGCCCGCTTCACTGCGGACGCTGCACCTATCCGCCTATCGATCTCACGCTCCAGTTTTCCCTCATTCGTGAACAAGATCCCGAGATACTTAAACTCCTCCACTTGGGGCAGGACCTCCTCCCCGACCCGGAGAGGGCATGCTACCCTTTTCCGGCTCAAGACCATGGCCTCGGATTTGGAGGAACTGATCCTCATCCCGGCCGCATCACACTCGGCTGCAAACCGCTCCAGTGAAAGTTGTAAATCACGAACTGATGAAGCCAGTAGGACCACATCATCTGCAAAAAACAGAGAAGCGATTCTAAGGTCACCAAAACGGATCCTCTCAACACCTTGGCTGCGCCTAGAAATTCTGTCCATAAAAGTTATGAACAGAATCGGTGACAAAGGGCAACCTTGGCGGAGTCCAACTCTCACCGGAAACGAGCCTGACTTACTGCCGGCAATGCGGACCAAGCTCTGACACCGGTCGTACAGGGACCTAACAGCCCTTATCAAAGGGCCTGGTACCCCATACTCCCGGAGTACCCCCCACAGAACCCCCCGAGGGACGCGGTCGAATGCCTTCTCCAAGTCCACAAAGCACATGTAAACTGGTTGGGCAAACTCCCACGCACCCTCCAGGACCCTGCTGAGGGTGTAGAGCTGGTCCAGTGTTCCACGACCAGGACGAAAACCACACTGCTCCTCCTGAATCCGAGGTTCGACTATCCGACGGACCCTCCTCTCCAGAACCCCTGAATAGACCTTACCAGGGAGGCTTAAGAGTGTGATCCCCCTATAGTTGGAACACACCCTACGGTCCCCCTTTTTGAATAGGGGAACCACCACCCCAGTCTGCCAATCCAAGGGAACTGCCCCCGATGTCCACGCGATATTGCAGAGTCGCGTAAGCCAACACAACCCTACAACATCCAGAGCCCTAAGGAACTCCGGGCGAATCTCATCCACCCCCGGAGCCTTGCCACCGCGGAGCTTTTTAACCACCTCGGCGACCTCAGCACCAGAGATCGGAGAACCCGACCCAAAGTCCCCAGGCTCCGCTTCCTCAGTGGAAGACGTGCCAGTAGGATTGAGGAGGTCTTCGAAGTATTCCGCCCACCGACTCACAACATCCCGAGTTGAGGTCAACAGCACGCCATCCCCACCATAAATGGTGTTGGTCGCGTACCGCTTTCCCCCCCTGAGACGCCGGATGGTGGACCAGAATCGCCTCGAAGCCGTACGGAAGTCATTCTCCATGGCCTCTCCGAACTCCTCCCACGCCCGAGTTTTTGCCTCAGCAACCACCCGAGCCGCATGCCGCTTGGACTGCCGGTACCTATCTGCTGCTTCCGGGGTCCCACAGGCCAAAAAGGCCCAATAGGACTCCTTCTTCAGCCTTACACCGAAAAGGCCCAATAGGACTCCTTCTTCAGCTTGACAGCATCCCTCACCGCCGGTGTCCACCACCGGGTTCGAGGGTTGCCACCACGACAGGCACCAACAACCTTGCGGCCACAACTCTGATAAGCTACCTCGACAATAGAGGCGCGAAACATGGCCCACTCGGGCTCAATGTCCCCCGCCTCCCTCGGAACGTGTTCAAAGCTCTCCCGGAGGTGGGAGTTAAAGCTCCGTCTTACGGGAGACTCTGCCAGACGTTCCCAGCAGACCCTCACAATACGTTTGGGCCTGCCAGGTCTGACCGGCATCCTCCCCCACCATCGGAGCCAACTCATCACCAGGTAGTGGTCAGTTGACAGCTCCGCCCCTCTCTTCACCCGAGTGTCCAGGACATGCGGCCGCAGATCAGATGAGACGACAACAAAGTCTCCCATGGGGCATAAAAGAGAAATCACTTTTGTGGGTGATGACCTTAATGGCTTGGTTGTCTCAATGAAAACTAGGGGTTGAACGAGTACATACTTTTTAAACTCGACATTAACATAATAATACTCGAGTAGAGCTCGAGTAGTTGAAGATGTCATAGGATCTCAAGATGAAAAAAATAATTAACTAATTAAAACAGCAAAAAAAAGTATGTTATTATTTACAAAAAAGACAAACAAAACATTGGGAGCATAATTAGGCTCCTAACATTTATCTTACAGCAAATAATTCACAGGAAACCCAAAACTGTTAGTTATTATTATTAAGCTGCAAAAGTGAAAGAAATGTGCGGCACGTCAAAAACGAAGCTAAAAACATTGGGGCGGTTGACCATCCCGCATCACCGCCTGTGGTGCTGCGCATTAGGTTTAGTTTTAGAGATTAATATGTTAATAGGTTTTTATAGGTTTAGAGATTAATATTTTTTGCCTTTTATTTGTGAAACAAGGTCAGAGGAAGCTGGTTCTGGTTCGGTTGATTGGACCTGGTGTTACACCACATTCTGTGACCTGCAACAGTTCATGCAACCCACTCCCTACGGTCACAATATACGATGGTCACAGAATATGGTGTAACACCGGTTTGCAACGTGCTCCAAACAGGAAGTTGATTCATTTTCTGTTCTGTAACTGCAAAGTGATGACGTCACTACGAATACTCGACGTGAAATTAAAAAACTTGATAGAGATCCAAGTAATCTATGTGTCGAATACTCGAGTAGTCTGTTAAATCCCTAATGACAACTACAGCACAAAGAGTACATGCTCACCTGCTCTCAGAGCACTGCTCCAAGTGGCGGTGTGTGGGCCTGTATGTCCCTCAAACTAACATCTTTATCCTTTCTGACATGATCTAACACTTGACCTCTCCCTTCTCAATCCTCTGATGTCACTCAGCTGCTACTGGGTCAAGTCAGCTTTAAAAGAGCTCTGACTTCCTGTTTTCCTTCAGTGTGCAGGTGAGCTTGGAACTACCATGAGTTCGCCTAAGAGCTGAATGACGTCTGTCAAGCGTTAAGGACACGTCATCAGTTAAGGACGTGTAAGATGCTCAGTTACAAGTCTGCTCCGAGCGTACAGCTCCAACTGTAAGAGTGTTCCTCTCAAAGAATACTCTTATTCTGAAATCCGACCGGAACCTGAGCCATTTGTTTCGGCTAGATCAACGCGATCGTCTGGAGACACAGTACCGGTAACACGGACCGGGACCCGAGAGAGTCTGATCACCTCACAAAGGTAACGAGTCGTCAGCTGTTACCAAAGCGTGTCGGCGATTAGCGGGCGTCTACTGGAAAATGTGCCTTTTTCTGGTTGAAAACCAGAAAAAAAAAACACTATATATTTTGCCAGTAACTAAACTTTAAAGGTATTGTGACATGATGTTTGAAATTTGCATATTTGTCACAACATATATATCTTATATCATTCAGCTCTGTTCGTTTTTGCAAAATAAATTATAAATATATTAAAATTTCATTCCAAGTTATGGTAGATTTTTCTCTGGGACACGCCCCTAAAAATCAGCGCATTTCCGCAAAACGTCATTGTGACGTGCATTTGGGCATAAGGCAGAGCCTTGCCCATTTGTTTGGTGTGTTAACTGCTTTCTATACAGATTCTTTTTCTGAAAGATCGCCTCTTTTTTTTGTGTAACTTGAAAAATGTCATCACGTTGTAGCGCATTTGGGTGTTCTAATATCAGCAGTGAACAAGTGAGCATTCACAAATTCCCAAAAGATGAGAAACTTTGCCTAGAATGGACCAGACAAGTACAGAGAACGAGGGACCGATGGTGTCCCAAAAGATGAGAAACTTTGCCTAGAATGGACCAGACAAGTACAGAGAACGAGGGACCGATGGTGTCCTACTCAAGAATCGTATGTCTGTAACGACCATCTTACTGCCGATCAGGTAACATCTCTAATTTTATTCTATTCATGGAGGGTTTATTAATGAGAGTTTTGGATGATTTGCTGTCTTAAAATTATAAACCTCAAATGCGACCGGGCCTTGCTGTTAGCTTAGCGTTAGCACAACAACAAAGACCCATATCACGAAGCTAACCCCACTTAGCTACTGTTTATGAAATATACAGTGTCTAAATCACTTTTCCATTGATCGAGTGTCCAATGACTGTATTTGATGAATAATAACCTTTCGATTGCATCAAGTACTAAGAATAAGTTGTGTTTGTTCGCTGCTATCAAACTAGCCGACATCGGTACACCCACGTAGCTTGTTATGTATTTTTAAATGATATCTGCGCGATAACGTAACATCAGTAAGTTTATTAATTCCGTGAGGGTTTATTAATGAGAGTTTTGGACGATTGACTGTCTTAAAATGATAAATCTGCTAGGAAGAATGATAAATAAACCCACATGATGAACCTCCAGCACGTTTTTTTTTCAAAGCTGCATCGTGTATTAAAAAGTTTTCCACTGATAGAGCATAAAATAAAATGATGAGAGCAAGATTAATACTTCTACTGCTTATATTGACAAAAGTCATTTTATTTTGACGAAACAAACTCATAAAATTATTTGTTGTCAGACTCAACCTTATGAAAAGCACTGTTAATTTTCTTATTTACTCATTTCATAAATGCAAATTAAATCATGGGATCTAATCAATTTATGAAGGATCTCCCAATCACCTCCCTTTGTCATCCAGCCTTCGACTGAAGACCTACTCTAAAAAAAACGAAGATGGCCAGAACATGTCCAGCATGCCAGGTCGCCCTCATCTGAAGCTTCGACTTGCACCAAATCTGCGAGGGATGCCTGGGCCCCTAGCACGCCAAACTCGACAACCCCTGTTGCATTTGCCGCCTCCTGCCCGCCAGAGAGCGGGAGCACCGTGCACCTGGTGATGAGCGGCTGAGATCTGGGAGAGCTGTGCTGCATGTTTCATGGCAAGATATAGGTAAACCAAAACTTCTTCTTCTTCTTTCGGCTTTTCCCTTTTCAGGGGTCGCCACAGCGAGTCATCCTCCTCCACCTCACTCTGTCCTCTGCATCCTCTGTCCTCACTCCAACTACCTTCATGTCCTCTCTAACTGCATCCATATATCTCCTCTTTGGCCTCCCTCTTTGTCTTTTTCCTGGCAGCTGCATTTCTAACATCCTTCTACCAATATACCCACTGTCCCTCCTCTGGACATGTCCAAACCATCTCAGTCTGGCCTCCCTAACTTTATCTCCCAGTTGTTCAACATGTGCTGTACCTCTGATGATCTCATTCCTGATCTTATCCATCCTTGTCACTCCTAAGGAGAACCTCAACATCTTCATTTATGCCACTTCTGGTTCTGTCTCCTGTCTTTTTGTCAGTGACATTGTCTCCAGACCATACAACATAGCTGATCTCACCACTGCTTTGTTTTTTTGTTTTTTTAATGTCCAGAGGACCAGACTTAGCTTTTTTAGTTATTTATAGAGCACTTAACACAGCGATAAGGCCTACCAAAGTGCTGTACAAACAAACAAACAACAGGCAACACACACAATTAAGTACGAAAAATAGACATAAAAACATTGTAGATAATAAATATAACGACCAAAACACAGATCATCTGGTGTTGAAAGCAACAGAATAGTAATGAGTCTTTAAATGGGATTTGAAAACCAAAAGGGAGGGAGCCTGTCTGAAGAGCAGAGGCAACTCGTTCCAGAGTCTTGGGCCTGCTACAGAGAAGGCCCTGTCACTTCTACGTTTAAGACAAGTTCCTGGAACTGTTAAAAGTAACTGGTCCTCTGACCTCAGAGCACGTAGTGGGACATATCAAAGTCAAAGTCAAAGTCAACTTTATTGTCAGAACTGCAATATGTACAGGACATACACAGGACAGAAATTGCGTTTCTCTCAGTCCCTCGGTGCAACAGTAACCATTTAAACACTAAAACACTGAAACATTTAATAAACATAAGCATAAAATAGTAAAAGTGTAACACTGTCCTGAGTTTTTTCATAGTAGTATGAAAGTATGAAAATTTACACCAACACTGAAACACCAAACACCCCTGAAACACCAAACACCCAATGAACATAAGCATAAAATGAAATAATAAAAGTGTAATACTGTCCTGAGTTTTTTCATAGTAGTATAAAAAGTATATCTATAAAATAAACTGAAGGTTCTAGCATTGACATTTGCAAAGAGTGGCACAGCAGCATATAAGTTAATGTACACAGTATATGTATGAGGTAGTTGATGTTGGTATAGAGGCAAAGTGGCATATGCAGTGAGGCACATAAGGCACATTTGGCATCCTTAGATAAGGCTAGTCAGAGAATGCTGTATATGTATCAGCAGTAGTGTAGATATAAAAGTAGTGTAAATGTAAACAGTAGTAATAAATGTAAAACAGTAGTAATAAATGTAAACCGTATTAATAAATGTAAACAGTGAATGTAAACAGTAGTATGACTATAGGCAGTAATGTAATACAAACATTAGTGCAAATATGAGAAGTAGTGCAAACTGAATGAGCACATGACCGAGAGTTTAGTGAATAACCCGTTTGATGACACAGGGTCCAGTGTTAAAAACTTTGTGTTGTGTGGTAATGTGTGAGAAAGTTTTTTGTGTTAAGGCAGTTCAAATGGGAGGGGAGGCAGAGCAGGCAGAGTGTTTAGCATTCTGACTGCCTGATGAACAGAGCTGTCTCTCAGTCTGCTGGTTCGAGCCTGGAGACTCCTCAGTCTCCTCCCTGATGGCAGCAGTCTGAAGCAGCTGTGTAGTGGGTGTGTGGGATCACCTGCCATGCAGTGGGCTTTCCGAGTGAGGCGTTTGCTGTGTAAGTCCTGCAGTGAGGGCAAGGAGGTGCCGACGATCTTCTCAGCTGCTCTCACGATGCGCTGGAGGCTCTTGCGGCATGATGCAGTACATGCACCAAACCACACCGTGATGCAGCTGGTCAGGACACTTTCTATGGCACCTCTGTAGAAGGTGCACATGATGGGGGTTGAAGCTCCAGCCCTTTTCAGCTTGCGGAGAAAGTAGAGGCGCTGGTGAGCCTATGAGCCATATGACATATGGGTGCATCAAATCAGAGAGATAGGCGGGGGCGAGACTGGCAAGACTTCAGCAATTTGTAGACATACAGGATAATTTTGAACTGGATTTGAAGATGAACCGGTGCAGGCAGGCCAAGACTGGTGTAATGTGCTCTCTTTTGCATGTACTGGTTAAAAATCGGGCTGCTGTGTTCTGGACCGGTTGTAATCGTGCAATGGTGGTCTGACTGATACCAAACAGGAGTTAATTGTGGTAATCAAGCCTAGATGTAATGAATGTGTGAATTACTGTCTCCAGGTTATTTTTGGATAATATGGGCTTCAGCTTAGACAGTGGCCTCAGCTGGAAAAAACTGGATTTAACGATCATGTTTACATGACTGTTGAGTTTCATGGAAGGATCCATTATCACTCCCAGATTTGTGACTTTTTGTTTTTCAGACAGGGGTAGAGCAGAACGGTTGATGCAGTGGTTCGTGATTGTGTAATTGGGAGGGAACAACATGGCTTCAGACTTCTTTTCATTGAAACTAAAGAAATTCAAAGCCATCCAGTCCCTGATGTCAGCCAGGCAGTCGAGCAGAGGTTGAATAGAGCATGTACTATTGTGTCTGAGGGGGAAGTAAATTTGACAGTCATCGACGTAGAAGTGGAAAGGTATGTTGTGTTTCCGGAAAATAGCACCAAGTGGCAGCAGGTATAAGGAGAATAGGAGAGGATCCAGGATGGACCTCTGCAGAACCCCCCATTTAAGTGCCTCCACTGCATAACTAAAATTGTTGATGGAAACACAAAAAAATCCTTCAATGAGATAGGATCTGAACCAATTGAGGGCAGACCCTGTGATGCCCACCCACTACTCCAACCTAGCAATGAGGATCTCATGGTCAATGGTATCAAAAATGTCACTAGTGTCTGACAGAAGATGTCATTAAAAACGTTCAGTAGGGCAGTTTCAGTGCTGTGGAGAGATTTTAAGCCAGATTGGAAAAACTCAAGGATAGCACGATCCTCCAGGAAGCACTTCAACTGGGACTCAACTATTTTCTCTAGAAGTTTAGACACAAATGGGAGTCTGGAAATGGGCCGGAAGTTAGATACTACTGAAGGGTCAAGGTTTGTTTTTTTCAGGAGAGGTTGAACAGCAGCATGTTTTAATGTTTTTTTGGCACCACACCAGTGTATAAACTGCTATTTACAATAGCAAGAATGGAGGGACCTAGAGTAGGAAAAACCTCCTTTAGTAGCCGAGGGGGGACCATATCAAAGGGGGAACCAGATGGTTTCAGGTTGCACATGACCTGCTCTAGAGAAGACAGAGAGATTGGTTCAAAATTGTCAAATGCAGCAACAGATTGAGGTGAGATGGATGGATCATGAGTTGGAGGAGAAATGAGAGCCCGGGTGGTTGCAATTTTTTCCAAAAAGAAATCTAAGAAGTTCTCGCACAGCTCAGTCAAGGCTTCCAGGGGTGATGGCTCAGCAAGGTGGAGAACACAGTTTAAGGTAGAGAACTGAACTCGTGGATTGTGAGAGTTTGAGGCAATGATATCTGAAAAGTATTGGGATTTAGCAGTTTTCACTGCTTTCTGATAACGGCGCCAACTCTCTTTAAGTATTTGAAAAGAGACCTGCAACCTGTCTTTTCTACATTTGCACTCTGCCCTCCTGCACTGCTGCCTAACGGCTTTGGTGACGTCATTCAGCCAAGGTTCTGCCCATATGTTTACAGAAAGTAAAATAAATGACCAAATGGTCCTCGACTGCACATGTATTAGTTTGGTAGTGTTACAGGAGATGGGTAAAAGAGACACAAAAACATTACAGCTTCAAATCGTGGATATGTCTCAGGTCACAACATACGGACTCAAATCCACTCTAAGACCAGAAAAGCCTTTGTGCAATTACAAATCAAATACGTCATTTAGAGACAAACTTTCATTCTGTAGTTAAGAAAGTGATGATAAACCAGCCACTAGGGAGCACAAGCCAGTGTATCTCTTGTGCCGGTCCCAAGCCCCGGTAAGCTCCTCAAAGTACTCATTCCATCTTCTCATCACAAAAATTCACAGCGCCACCTAATGACCTGGCATGGTAACTACAGTGGATTCATGAGGAGGGGGGGGGATTCATGATGGCAGGGGGAGATTCAAGTGGATGCATGTAAACACTAGAATTCGCCCGTGTCAACGCAGAACTTTTCATCTAATTAACATACCCAAAACCTCCGTTTCCCCCCACCGTGTTTGTGTTAACAGGGCCTAAAGCTTAATGTTTTTGTTGCAAGATATTGAAGTGGGTAGGACTTACACTAGGTTTTAACACTTTAATTTATTTGACTGTTTGTTTGTTCTCCTCCCTGGGCTGCCACCTTACTATGGTGGAGGGGTTTGAGTGTCCCAATGATCCTAGGAGCTATGCTGTCAGGGGCTTCATGCCCCTAGTAGGGTCACCCAAGGCAGACAGGTCCTAGGTGAGGGACCAGACAAAGTGCAGCCCAAAGACCCCAATGATGAGTAAAACTAATGGAATCAATGTTCCCTCGCCCGGATACGGGTCACCGGGGCCCCACTCTGGAGCCAGG
Organism: Garcialebias charrua; assembly: GCA_038048925.1. NCBI lineage: Eukaryota > Metazoa > Chordata > Actinopteri > Cyprinodontiformes > Rivulidae > Garcialebias > Garcialebias charrua. The sequence goes on along the minus strand of JBBPBX010014789.1, from coordinate 34,925 downwards.
CCCGGAGGTGGGGCACGTTGGCGAGCGCCTGGTGGCCGGGCTTTTACCCATGGAGCCCGGCTGGGTACAGCCCAAAGAAGAGACGTGGGTCCCCCTTCCTATGGGCTCACCACCTGTGGGAGGGGCCAAAGGGGTCAGGTGCAATGTGGGATGGGTGGTGGCTGAGGGCGGGGACCCTGGCGGTCTGATCCTCGGCTACAGAAGCTGGCCATTGGGACGTGGAATGTCACCTCTCTGGTGGGGAAGGAGCCTGAGCTAGTGTGTGAGGTTGAGAGGTTCCGGCTAGAAATAGTCGGACTCACCTCAACACATGGCTCTGGCTCTGGAACCAGTTTCCTTGAGAGGGGTTGGACACTCTTCCACTCTGGAGTTGCCCCTGGTGAGAGGCGCCGAGCAGGAGTGGGCATACTTGTTGCCCCCCATCTTGGTGCCTGTACGTTGGGGTTCACCCCGGTGAACGAGAGGGTAGCCTCCCTTCGCCTACGTGTGGGGGGACGGGCTCTGACTGTTGTTTGTGCCTATGCGCCAAACGGCAGCTCAGATTACCCACCCTTTTTGGAGTCCTTGGAGAGGGTATTGGAGAGTGCGCCTCCTGGGGACTCCCTTGTTCTACTGGGGGACTTCAACGCTCACGTGGGCAATGACAGTGAGACCTGGAGGGGTGTGGTTGGGAGGAACAGCCCCCTGATCTGAACCCGAGTGGTGTTCTGTTATTGGACTTCTGTGCTCGTCATGGATTATCCACAACGAACACCATGTTCAAGCATAAGGGTGTCCATATGTGCTCTTGGCACCAGGACACCCTAGGTCGCAGTTCGATGATCAACTTTGTTGTCGTCTCATCTGATCTGCGGCCGCATGTCTTGGACACTCGGGTGAAGAGAGGGGCGGAGCTGTCAACTGACCACTACCTGGTGGTGAGTTGGCTCCGATGGTGGGGGAGGATGCCGGTCAGACCTGGCAGACCCAAACGTATTGTGAGGGTCTGCTGGGAACATCTGGCAGAGTCTCCCGTAAGACGGAGCTTTAACTCCCACCTCTGGGAGAGCTTTGAACACGTTCCGAGGGAGTCGGGGGACATTGATCCGAGTGGGCCATGTTTTCGCGCCTCTATTGTCGAGGCAGCTTATCGAAGCTGTGGCCGCAAGGTTGTTGGTGCCTGTCGTGGTGGCACCCCTCAAACCCAGTGGTGGACACCGGCGGTGAGGGATGCTATCAGGCTGAAGAAGGAGTCCTATTGGGTCTTTTTGGCCTGTGGGACCCCAGAAGCAGCTGATAGGTACCGACAGTCCAAGCGGCATGCGGCTCGTGTGGTTGTTGAGGCAAAAACTTGGGCATGGGAGGAGTTCGGAGAGGCCATGGAGAATGACTTCCGTACGGCTTCGAGGCGATTCTGGTCGACCCTCCGGCGTCTCAGGGGGGGAAAGCGGTATGCCACCAACACCATTTATGGTGGGGATGGCGTGCTGTTGACCTCAACTCGGGATGTTGTGAGTCGGTGGACGGAATACTTCGAAGACCTCCTCAATCCTACTGGCATGTCTTCCACTGAGGAAGCGGAGCCTGGGGACTTTGGGTCGGGCTCTCCAATCTCTGGTGCTGAGGTCACCGAGGTGGTTAAAAAGCTCTGCGGTGGCAGGGCTCCAGGGGTGGATGAGATTCGCCAGAGTTCCTTAGGGCTCTGGATGTTGTGGGGTTGTGTTAGCTTACGTGACTCTGCAATATTGCGTGGACATCGGGGGCAGTTCCCTTGGATTGGCAGACTGGGGTGGTGGTTCCCCTATTCAAAAAGGGGGACCGTAGGGTGTGTTCCAACTATAGGGGGATCACACTCTTAAGCCTCCCTGGTAAGGTCTATTCAGGGGTTCTGGAGAGGAGGGTCCGTCGGATAGTCGAACCTCGGATTCAGGAGGAGCAATGTGGTTTTCGTCCTGGTCGTGGAACACTGGACCAGCTCTACACCCTCAGCAGGGTCCTGGAGGGTGCGTGGGAGTTTGCCCAACCAGTTTACATGTGCTTTGTGGACTTGGAGAAGGCATTCGACCGCGTCCCTCGGGGGGTTCTGTGGGGGGTACTCCGGGAGTATGGGGTACCAGGCCCTTTGATAAGGGCTGTTAGGTCCCTGTATGACCGGTGTCAGAGCTTGGTCCGCATTGCCGGCAGTAAGTCAGGCTCGTTTCCGGTGAGAGTTGGACTCCGCCAAGGTTGCCCTTTGTCACCGATTCTGTTCATAACTTTTATGGACAGAATTTCTAGGCGCAGCCAAGGTGTTGAGGGGATCCGTTTTGGTGGCCTTAGAATCGCTTCTCTGTTTTTTGCAGATTATGTGGTCCTATTGGCTTCATCAGGTCGTGATCTACGGCTTTCACTAGAGCGGTTTGCAGCCAAATGTGATGCGGCCGCGATGAGGATCAGTTCCTCCAAATCCAAGTCATGGTCTTGAGCCGGAAAAGGGTAGAGTGCCCTCTCCGGGTCGGGGAGGAGGTCCTGCCCCAAGTGGAGGAGTTTAAGTATCTCGGGTCTTGTTCACGAATGAGGGAAAACTGGAGCGTGAGATCAATAGGTGGATAGGTGCAGCATCCGCAGTGAAGCGGACGCTGTATCGGTCTGTCGTGGTGAAGAGAGAGCTGAGTCAAAAGGCAAAGCTCTCAATTTACCGATCGATCTACGTTCCCACCCTC
>JBBPBX010014789.1:0-26037 GCA_038048925.1 Garcialebias charrua | reverse complement strand
GTTCGGTCAAAAATCTACCGGAGAAGTCCTTGTCTATGGGAGAAGTCCCAGACCCTAGTCCGAAGCAAAGTGAAGGACAAGGGTCTGGTTTTAACCAGGCTAATCCAATCCCACTAGGATTCTAAAAGCCACATCTGTACTACTACTACTTCTTCTTTTTAATTTATTTTAAATGTCTGTATTTTTGCTTGTCCTCAGCGTTTCGTGTGATGTTGTGATATCATGAGAAGCCACGCTCAGAATATCCATTGAGAATGACTCACAGCTATTACCGCACCAAAATTAGCTGGACTATCCATAAAACTGACCGAGTTATAGACATTTTAGTGTTAGTTCATTTCTATTGTTTGATATCAAGTCCAACATGGAGCGTTTGAGATGTTTGGGTAACAGGCACACAATGGAACACACATGCATTCAGACACGCAAAGAAAACATTATTGCCCACTTTCACTTTGAGCAGTATTGAGTCTTACACCTGAAGTCCATTTAGATCTCACCTGTGTGTTTCATAGTACTGGAGAAAACTGGAGTGAAATCTGGAGCTCTTCACACTGATACCCGACTCAAATATTCGTACTACTCATGAATACACCCCGATACTTCAGTACTACTTGTACGCTTCTGTCAGTTCCTCCTCCACTTTGCAAGTAACCAAGGATAAAATAAAATAAAAATTCATAGTTTAAAGATATTTCAAGACAAAGAGAAGTGATGTTTTAAGACTGGGCTCAAGACTTTCCTTTTTCATCAATCCTATAGTTAGGGTCGGCTTGGGTTTCACTAGTTCTGCTGCTATATCAGACTGCTGGAGGACAAACTGGCCACATTTCTTCCCTCTGCTACTGTCTTTACTTACTCTGCTCATCCTGTTTTCTATTTGTAATTATTTTTCTATCCTTGACAAGTGTTTTTATCTTTCAGATACATCTGGACCTACATCTGGACCTGACATTCTGTGTTTGTTGTCTCTCCTTCCTGTCCTCTCAAACCAGACGGTCAAAGCAGATGACCACTCATCCTGAGTCTGGTTCTGTTGGAGGTTTATTCCTGTTAAAAGGGAGTTTTTCCTTTCCACTGTCTCCTTTGTGCTTGTTCAGGATGGGAGACTGTGAAGAAGTGAAGATTCAACTTGTCTGCTGCTTCCTTAGATAAAGAACTTTACCAATTGTCTTTTTTATGTATGTGAATGTTCCTGTTCAGTGCCTGTTGTGATTTGGTGCTTTATACATCAACTGAACTGAATGTTAGGACGGCAGACTGCTTGCTGTGTTCTCTTACTAAAATAAATGTTTCTTAAGTCATTGTGTAATGTTGAAGTATAAACTCATTCACTGCACCATATCGGCCATAATCCAAACTGAAGTACTTGCACTTGGCTGACAGAAACATGAAAACAACAAATTGTAATAGGACACCCCTTACAAAAAGCCACAACTGCACAGAAAGGCCCGAGTGGGGATTGAGACTCTTCCTGCTGTGAGGCAGCACTGCACACGCTCTCTGCAACATGATGCACATGATTCATCTTGATCACTTTTATCACCAAAAGAAGTTTTACACATATGCAAACAAACAGGAGGGCGAGTGATACTGACAGAAACTTCCTGTGACTCCTGCTTTCTGCATCAGTGAAAAGTCAAAGCCGAAACAGCCGAAACATTAAGCATTGCTTTTTGATGAACTAGTAAAAGTGTTTGCTCCTTTTACTACAGTTTCCCACTATGAATCAGACGTCTGGAACTGGTTTCCCTCATCTGCACTGCAGGCTGAAGAAGCACAAAGACATCCCTCCCATGAAAACACAGTGACACCATCATGAAGTGCAACACCAGAAGATGTCCCTGAGGGGTCAGCGCCATCTTGGTTTTGTTGCCATCATAAAGAATAAAACTTTATGAACAAGAAACTGATCAAAACACAGTCAACAGCAAACCAGCTCGTGTCACCACGGAGTGAAGCGGAGTGCACGTTCAAGTCCGTACAGGATTACACGAAGAAAAAAGTGCTAGAAGCGTTCTCCCATTGCTCATCTGAACAGGATCCAAATGACTGACATCTTGATGATTAAAACCATAACAACCTGCCGTAAGCAGGACGTGTAGAGCAGTCCAACAGGTGGGACAATGTGCGTCTCCTGTCAACAGGTGGGACAATGTGCGTCTCCTGTCAACAGGTGGGACAATGTGCGTCTCCTGTCAACAGGTGGGACAATGTGCGTCTCGTGTCAACAGGTGGGACAATGTGCGTCTCCTGTCAACAGGTGGGACAATGTGCGTCTCCTGTCAACAGGTGGGACAATGTGCGTCTCGTGTCAACAGGTGGGACAATGTGCGTCTCCTGTCAACAGGTGGGACAATGTGCGTCTCCTGTCAACAGGTGGGACAATGTGCGTCTCGTGTCAACAGGTGGGACAATGTGCGTCTCGTGTCAACAGGTGGGACAATGTGCGTCTCCTGTCAACAGGTGGGACAATGTGCGTCTCCTGTCAACAGGTGGGACAATGTGCGTCTCGTGTCAACAGGTGGGACAATGTGCGTCTCCTGTCAACAGGTGGGACAATGTGCGTCTCCTGTCATGACGCATGTCTCTCTGCGCAGCTCTACAGGTGCATCAAACTGCAGCAGCTCTTCTTCTGTTCAGCACAAGTACAGCATCTTGAATTGTATCACATCACAACACGTTTCCAGATGTTTTACTGCCATTTCATGTAATAAACCAACACAAAGTCATGTGAAGAGAAAGGAATGATTTTCTAAACTGGGTACAGATAAAACCCTGAAAGGTGTTGACTCAGGTCAGTACTCTGTCTGTTGAGCTTTGTCTCTGAACATCCAGGGACTGAATTTATTTCCCATTGTTTTTGGTAAAACAGCTGCAGCTCAGTCAGACTGGCTGCAGTTTTCAAGTCCTGCCACAGAGTCAGCTGGACCTTGACTGGTCCATTTGATGTGAACCGCTCCGTGGTGGTTCTGCTGGAAGCTGAACCTCTGCTCAGTGTCATGTGTTCTGCAGCCTCATGCTCTTCCAGGATTGTTTGGTGTGTGACAGATGTGCAGGGTGCAGGACTGATGGTTGTCCTGGAGAGACGTCCTCCACAGTCTCCATGGAGAGACGTCCTCCACAGTCTCCATGGAGAGACGTCCTCCACAGTCTCCATGGAGAGACGTCCTCCACAGTCTCCATGGAGAGACGTCCTCCACAGTCTTCATGGAGAGACGTCCTCCACAGTCTTCATGGAGAGACGTCCTCCACAGTCTTCATGGAGAGACGTCCTCCACAGTCTTCATGGAGAGACGTCCTCCACAGTCTTCATGGAGAGACGTCCTCCACAGTCTTCATGGAGAGACGTCCTCCACAGTCTTCATGGAGAGACGTCCTCCACAGTCTTCATGGAGAGACGTCCTCCACAGTCTTCATGGAGAGACGTCCTCCACAGTCTTCATGGAGAGACGTCCTCTACAGTCTTCATGGAGAGACGTCCTCCACAGTCTTCATGGAGAGACGTCCTCCACAGTCTTCATGGAGAGACGTCCTCCACAGTCTTCATGGAGAGACGTCCTCTACAGTCTTCATGGAGAGACGTCCTCCACAGTCTTCATGGAGAGACGTCCTCCACAGTCTTCATGGAGAGACGTCCTCCACAGTCTTCATGGAGAGACGTCCTCCACAGTCTTCATGGAGAGACGTCCTCCACAGTCTTCATGGAGAGACGTCCTCCACAGTCTTCATGGAGAGACGTCCTCTACAGTCTTCATGGAGAGACGTCCTCCACAGTCTTCATGGAGAGACGTCCTCCACAGTCTTCATGGAGAGACGTCCTCCACAGTCTCCATGGAGAGACGTCCTCCACAGTCTTCATGGAGAGACGTCCTCCACAGTCTTCATGGAGAGACGTCCTCCACAGTCTTCATGGAGAGACGTCCTCCACAGTCTTCATGGAGAGACGTCCTCCACAGTCTTCATGGAGAGACGTCCTCCACAGTCTTCATGGAGAGACGTCCTCCACAGTCTTCATGGAGAGACGTCCTCCACAGTCTTCATGGAGAGACGTCCTCCACAGTCTTCATGGAGAGACGTCCTCCACAGTCTTCATGGAGAGACGTCCTCCACAGTCTTCATGGAGAGACGTCCTCCACAGTCTTCATGGAGAGACGTCCTCCACAGTCTTCATGGAGAGACGTCCTCCACAGTCTTCATGGAGAGACGTCCTCCACAGTCTTCATGGAGAGACGTCCTCCACAGTCTTCATGGAGAGACGTCCTCCACAGTCTTCATGGAGAGACGTCCTCCACAGTCTTCATGGAGAGACGTCCTCCACAGTCTTCATGGAGAGACGTCCTCCACAGTCTTCATGGAGAGACGTCCTCCACAGTCTTCATGGAGAGACGTCCTCCACAGTCTTCATGGAGAGACGTCCTCCACAGTCTTCATGGAGAGACGTCCTCTACAGTCTTCATGGAGAGACGTCCTCCACAGTCTTCATGGAGAGACGTCCTCCACAGTCTTCATGGAGAGACGTCCTCCACAGTCTTCATGGAGAGACGTCCTCCACAGTCTTCATGGAGAGACGTCCTCCACAGTCTTCATGGAGAGACGTCCTCCACAGTCTTCATGGAGAGACGTCCTCCACAGTCTTCATGGAGAGACGTCCTCCACAGTCTCCATGGAGAGACGTCCTCCACAGTCTTCATGGAGAGACGTCCTCCACAGTCTTCATGGAGAGACGTCCTCCACAGTCTTCATGGAGAGACGTCCTCCACAGTCTTCATGGAGAGACGTCCTCCACAGTCTTCATGGAGAGACGTCCTCCACAGTCTTCATGGAGAGACGTCCTCCACAGTCTTCATGGAGAGACGTCCTCCACAGTCTTCATGGAGAGACGTCCTCCACAGTCTTCATGGAGAGACGTCCTCCACAGTCTTCATGGAGAGACGTCCTCCACAGTCTTCATGGAGAGACGTCCTCCACAGTCTTCATGGAGAGACGTCCTCCACAGTCTTCATGGAGAGACGTCCTCCACAGTCTTCATGGAGAGACGTCCTCCACAGTCTTCATGGAGAGACGTCCTCCACAGTCTTCATGGAGAGACGTCCTCCACAGTCTTCATGGAGAGACGTCCTCCACAGTCTTCATGGAGAGACGTCCTCCACAGTCTTCATGGAGAGACGTCCTCCACAGTCTTCATGGAGAGACGTCCTCCACAGTCTTCATGGAGAGACGTCCTCCACAGTCTTCATGGAGATTTTTTGCTGTCTCTCAGATTAATGCTCACCTTGCCTGGACTGTTGGTTTAGTTGGACGACCAGGACTTGGAAGGTTTGTGTCGTACTCTTTCATTCTCAAATGATGGATTGAACAGAGTTCTGTAACATTAACATTTGAGGATATTGTTTAATAACCTGCTTTAAACTGCTTAAAAAAAGCACAGGAGCAAAAAAAATAAAAGAGAAGTACAGCATCACTACTTTGGACTTGCTGATGTGCACAGGTTTCATGGTTGTCTTGTCACACACACAACAGCAGGGCTAAAAACACACTCTGTACAATTCCAGTACGAGTTACTTTGTCCCCCCCCTTTCACTGAAACAGGAATGTAGTGACTTACCTGGCCCCAGCGATACTCCATGAAAAAATGTCTGTGCTGTTTTTGGCTCCTCCAGTTTTGATCCCAGGTAGAAAGTAAAGTTTGCTGCACAGCACAGAGACTTCTCACGCCTGGCACAGAACAGAGTCAACCTGATGAAGTGAGTCCAGCCCTGAATAAACTTTCTTCTGTGCTCAACTTAAACGCCTTGCAGGCAACAATGACAACTGTGTCAAGAATTTAATGGTGCAATGTGCTCCTTTGGCATGTGTCAGCCATTCGTCTTCCATGTGCATTCACTGCTGACGGCTCACAGGAGTGGACTAATACATGACATGGAGTTTCATCTAAACAGTTACAGTGAGGAGTAACACACTGCTGCACAAAACATCATTCACTGACTAAATGTTTCACAAAGTAAGCCAGTGCCAAGAATGCAGCAAAACTACGAAACACCAGTGTGATTGCCTCACCCAGAGGCAAACACACACACACACACACACACACACACACACACACACACACACACAATGAGATGAGGACACGCCTTCACAGATATCAAACAGGTCTATTTCTAACATGTAACAATTACAAGATGTGTGAAGATCCTGAGATGACAATCAGATGAGAACAAACAAACTCAGTCTCACCTGCGTCCTTCAAGCAGGAGCACACACCTTCAGGTTGTAAAGAGTTTTTCATGTTATTGTCAGAGCAGATCCTTCTTCTGCTCCCAGACACTTCAGGAGACCTGTTTCTCCTGACTGCATTCCTACAAGTTCACACTCGACTGCCACCAAACCTTACAATGTCCCCGCTCTCATCCCACGCTGCACCAGACTTTTAGTGCGTCTTACCAAAGCTCTGTACTTCATGGTGGCTGCTCTGTCTCCAGTGGTGTGTGCAGCTCCTCTGTCTTCTTCTGCTGCGGCTGACAGGAACGTGGCCTCCAGCGCCGCGGCACAGAGCTTGTTTTTAGACGCGCTGCTCTCCAGCTGCCATGGCTTCTCCTCTTACTCAACGCACACCTCGCTCTGCCTCTTCAACACTCCTTCACCCACTTTGCTTCATATCCCTCCCTTCAGAGGAACCAGTCCCCCTCCCCACCTTTTCCATTCTTTTCTGTGATTCTTTTCCTATTCACCCCCTCCTCAGGGCAAAAAAGTTACTAAATCTGAGTGCACGCTGCTTCCACGACTTCAAAAAAGTGCACTTCATTTAGGCATCATGTGCACAACTCACACATCTGGTCCTAAGCACCGCTGGAGAGAAGAAGGAACCAGAAATGTTATGAAGAAATGTTGAAAGCGTCCAATGCTTCTAAAATTCCTGCATAACTCTGTAATATTCTAGAAGAGATGTTCAGACATGTGAGAACCAAGATCAGTCCAGACTGGACAAGACAACCACAGACAACACGGTCAACAGTTACACAGCAGTCTATAGCACATAGACAAGCAAAGACCTTGTATAAACTTTGACCTTGATTTGTGACAGTCACCTTGAAGCTTGGGTGATGGAAAGTTTATGACTGGACAGATGGAGACTATACCATAATAGGTCTGCCTTTTGATGTCCATCCATCCATCCATCCATCCATCCATCATCTTCCACTAATTCTGAAGTCAGGTCTCGGGGGCTTCAGCCTGAGCAGGGAGGTGCAGACATCTCTTTCCACAGCCAGCTCTTCCAGCTTCACTGGGAGGACTCCAACGTTTTCCCAGGTCAACTGAGACACGTAGTCTCTCCAGCGTGTCCTGGCTCTTCCTCTGCATCTCCTCCCAGTCAGACATGCCTGAAGCACCTCCCTAGAGAGGCGCCCAGGAAGCATCTTTACCAGATGCCCGAACCACCTCAACTGAATCCTTTCGATGTGGAGGAGCAGTGGTTCTACTCCGAGTCTGTCCAGGATAATTGAACTTTGCACCCTGTCTCTAAGGGAGAGTCCAGGTACCCTGTGGAGGAAGGCGTTCCCAGGCCAACTGAGACACATAGTCTCCCCAGCGTGTCCTGGGTCTTCCCCTGGGTCTCCTCCCAGTTGGACATGTCCAAAACACCTCCCTATGGAGGCACCATGGGGACGTCCTTACCAGATGTCCAAACCACCTCAACTGACTCCTCTCAATGTGGAGAAGCAGCAATTCTACTCTGAGTCTCTCCCAGATAACTGAACTTCTCACCCTATGGAGAGTCCAGCTACACTTTGGAGGAAACTCATTTCAACCTTGTGCATCCACGATCTCTTTCTTTCAGTCACTACCCAGAGCTCATGACCATGGGTGAGGGTAGGAATGTAGACTGACAGAGAGCTTTGCCTTACAGCTAAGCTCCCCCTTCACCACAATGGACTGGTACAGAGTCCGCAATACTGCAGATGTTGCACCAATCTGTCTCCCAATCTCATGCCCCATTCTTCCCTCACTCGTGAACAAAACCCCAAGATACTTGAACTCTTTCAATTGAGGCAGAAACTCAACCTTGACCTGAAGAGAGCGATCACCCTTTTCTGGTTGAGGACCATGGCCTCAGATTTGGAGGTGCTGCTTCACACTCGGCTATGAATCGCTCCAGTGAGAGTTGAAGATCACAGGACCACATCATCTGCAAAGAGCAGAGATGGATGCTGAGACCACAGAACCAGAATCCCTCCTGGCTGCACAGAGAAATTATGTCCATAAAAGTTATGAACAGAATGGGTGACAAAAGGCACAGTACAAACTTTCCTCAAGGCTCAATGGGATTAACCTGCCTAAATAAAGGTTGAATGAAAAGTACAGATACGTATCTAGTGAGTACCAGATGTGAAACTTGTAAGTGCCCTAGTAAGACGTAACATTCAAGCAATGAAAGCAATGCATAATACATAATGTACTGTAACCCACTACAAACCCTGTACCTGGTAGTTTACCTGCTAGATACCTGTACTTACTGTGGATACTTACAGGACTTACTTTGTACTTGGGCAGCAATGCATAATACAGCTTTGTAGCAGCATTTTCTAAAAAGCAGAGAGTTCAAGAAAAAAAGAGAAAAGAAAAAAAATCTTGTTCGTCAACTCTCAGAAATCTCTTCTTACCTCAGTCAGCTCTGGCAAAATTAAAGTCTGGGTCAAGGATATTCTTCTAATGACTTTTCCTTGAAGGTGCTCAACACAAAGAAACAGGAATCCACTTGACTCAGGAAAAACAAAGGCTCTTTTCAAACCTGCTCAACTGAGTAAAATCATCCAACTTTTCTTTACAATGTCAGCTCCTGACAGCAGCATACAACACCTCACCATTACGTACCCGCAAACAGAATATACTGTAGCATTAAAACGGCTCTGTGTGGTCCTCCACAAACAAGGTGAGAGTCTCAGCTCTGCTTGGCTTTTATTCAAAGTCCTCTGATTCCTTGAAGGCATGCATATCACAAGCTGAGACATTTTGCTAACAGACCAACAGGGTTGGTAATGCCACATTTTTCGTAAACATGTCATGCAATAAGTAGAGCTCAGTGTATCAGTTGTGAATGATCTGAGCTACTACCACACCACATACAATGAGTGACTTACAGCCATTATTGTGTTTGCTTAAGTTGCTTAGTTATGGCAATATTCATCCACCTTCAGAAAGTTTCCGTTAAAGCTACTGTATGTAACTTTTCAAAAAATATATTTTTAACATTTGATTTGATTTGATTTGATGTTTATTCATTCATTTTAAAAGAACAATACAAGACAGTTTCATCAGATACAAGATTACAAGTAGGATAAAATGAAGGGAGCAGAAAGAAGATGAAATCTTATTATATCTGCCCCTATTTCACAGTTTGTTCAACCAATGATAACTTTCAAGCAACATCACAGAATGAATAGTTCTACCTATTTTCCTAACTGTAATACATCACAGAATGAATAGTTCTACCTATTTTCCTAACTGTAATACACAAACTACATCACAAAATGAATAATTCTACTTAATTTTCCTGACTGTAAAACATAAACTAGATCACAAAATGAATAATTCTACTTAATATTTCTAACTGTAAAACACAAACTACATCACCGATAATTCTAATTAATTTTCTAATTCTAATTTTTTTATTTTTTTATTTTTTTATTTTTTTTATAATTTTATTTAATTTTCCTATTTTTTTTTTTTTTTTTTTTTTTATTGATTTTCCTAACTGTAATACACAAACTAGATCATAAAATGAATAATTCTACTTAATTCTACTTAATTTTTCTAATTGAAATACACAAACTAAAAGATGGCACAACATCAAGATGTTCACAAAATGAATAATTCTACTTAATTTTCCTAATTGTAATACACAAATTCATCACAAAAATGAATAATTCTACTTAATTTTTCTAACTGTAATACACAAACTGCTTTATAAAATGAATAACTCTACTTAATTTTTCTAACTGTAATTCACAAACGTACCGTACATCATAAGTACAACATAATTGTAATACACAAACACGCATTACATCATATATAGTTTTTGAGCAAGTCCTTTTTGACCTTTTTCTTAAATGTATACATTGATTTTTCATTTTTAACATCACTCTCCAGAGCATTCCACAATCGAATTCCCTGAATTGAGGTAGACCGTCCTTTTAAGCTGGTTCTGAATTGTGGTTTGATGAAGTTAACATATTTCTTAACTCTGTCACTATCTCCTGACCGACTGATGTTAGACAAGTAATATCTGATAAAAAACTATAGTCCTCTGGCGTCTCCCGGTGGTACTACAAGCATTTCTAAAAACCCACAGTGACCCGCCGTTAACCAGCCAATAAAAACAGAGTTTTTAACCAGCCAATATAAACAGAGTTTGGTTCATGAACGAGCTTCTCACGCCCATCCCCCGCCTGTCCCAACCCCGCCTGGCCAGTCACGAGACAGGCCATGCTGTGGAGGAGGAGCTAAGGAGGGTGATGTCGGGTACTGACCTAGCGCGTCGAAACGCTCCTGCCGCCCCCTTTTGGCCGCTTGTCACTTTCACACAGCCACTGAAGACGCGTCTGATGACGCGCCCTGGGAGGAGGCAGAGGAGGGGGGTCTGGCTCCTTTTCCGGTTTTTTCTTGTACACAGGGCAGACGAAATCAGCTGCACGTGAGCCACATTACTACTTGAGTGAGTTTTCTATGAGCCGAACTGCACCTCCAAAGTCATTGTTGAGATGAAAACGTTTTTTTTTTATGTTTGGGGTGATCGCTCGAGCGGACAGCAGCAAATGTTTAAAATGCCAAGTTTCTTACCGGAGGCTGGTTTCTTCATGGAGGCTTGATGGGGTAAGTTTAAAAAGTCCAAAAAAAGTCCAGTTTTCGTTGCGTTATCACATAGCAGAGGCTCTCCCGATTGGTTGCTGCAATGCGTCGAGCGTCGAAAGTTCAAATATTTGACCCTTGGTGGCTCGACGCGTAGGTTGTTTCGGACGCACGCGTGCGCGGAAAGGAACTGCCGCGTGCCGCCGCGCCGCTTCAAAAGCTCAAAACGCACCGCTTCACGATTCGCCGTGCCTCGATGCGTCTCCACATAGACTTTCAATGTAAACCGGCCGCTTCCGCTGGCCGAAACGCGTCTGGTCGGTACCCGGCATGAGTTGCAGTTCAGCCGAGAGCAAAGGGGGAGGGACCAGAAAGGTGTCTCTGTTCAAATTTTTTCTGTCCATCGTTTTCCAGAAACTACATACTGCAGCTTTAAATGCATTGAAATGTTAATAGTACAGTATATTTAACTAACACAACAGACAGACAAATACAGACACACAGCGACAAAACACAGGTAAAAGCATCATGAGCCCTCTGCTTTCTGCAGCTGGCAGTAAGAATGATTGTAGGTAACAGGCGGTGAAGCCACTTGAAGACGTTCCCAAGTCGTCCCTACTGCACTGCCCTCTGCTGGTCACCCGAGGCGACCACAATGTGTCAACTTCTGTTCTGTGTTCATGAGAAAACACACTTTGTTCTGATTTTTGTGTCAGAGGATAAACTTTGCCCGTCTCGTTCGATGCTCTGCTCACTGCTCCAGACGTTCTCACTCTCTCCCTTTATGGCTCGCCTCACTCTCACTGTGGTGTGAGCGGACAGAAGAAAGCATGCTCTGATGCAACACAATATAAAGACTCACAGGTTATTTTAATCCCAACGTATCTGAGCAAATCCAAGCGTTTATCCATGCCAGCAGCATCCAAGCTCTTATGGTGAGAGTGGGGACTGAAGGTGCATGTCAGTGTGTGTATTTTCGCCAGCACATGCTGAGGCAGCACATTTGTGCTGAGCTGTACAGGAGGAGGGGTTGTATGTGACCAGCAGTATCTGGTTCGTCTCTCAGACTTTAACCCTTTAACAGCATCCTGTCCTTATCCTGACAAGGAAGTTTACTTGGGTTTCAGTGCAGCCTAGCAACAGACACAGATTTCCACACGGCTTGCTCCTATCGGAACATGTTTGATCTGTTCTTTCTGACTAAATCTATAAATGATGTGGCATAAAAACACTACGCGGAGCAAAAATCCATGGATACATGAAAAACATTGTTTTGTACATGTCATTTGACCCTGGCTGGAGCCTAATACCCACAGGATTATACAGCACACTGCAGGTGCATCCACTTTATAAATTAGAGAGCTAGCATTCATTGAAGAAAAGCATATCACCCTCCCACCTTTCATAACAGAATTTTACTTTAATACCATCTCATTTTTGAGGAGGAACAAAGTTATAGCCAGTTTGGCCAAATCTTGTAACTGTCTTACATGTTCTCATAACACAAGTTGTAAACGTACATCCATTTATTACGTGATTATTTCACTTTGGCTGGAAACTTTGAACGTTCAGTTTGATTAAATTCTATTCATTTTATATTGCCAAGTCACAACAGAAGTCATCTCAGGGCACTGAACAGATACCGGTACATAAAAACAAGTTAATAAGGTTATTTATCTGAGGAGCAGAATGTTTTGAGTCTTTACAAATTTCTGTGACAGCCAGACCCGGTTCTGTAGGGCAGTCATCATCCATTGCACTGCGCTGCTACCAGAACCAAGCTGCTAACAGGACCACACTGGAAACAAGACCCACATTGCTAACAGTATCATGCTGCTGAAGGGACCGCGCTGCTAACAGTAGGCTATCATGCTGCTAACAGAACCAAGCTGCTAACAGGACCGTGCTGCTAACAGACCCACATTGCTAACAGAACCAAGCTGCTAACAGACCCACACTGCTAACAGGACCACACTGCTAACAGAACCAAGCTGCTAACAGACCCACACTGCTAACAGGACCACACTGCTAACAGGACCACACTGTTAACAGGACCATGCTGCTAACAGGACCGTGCTGCTAACAGACCCACATTGCTAACAGAACCAAGCTGCTAACAGACCCACACTGCTAACAGGACCACACTGCTAACAGGACCACACTGCTAACAGAACCAAGCTGCTAACAGGACCGTGCTGCTAACAGACCCACATTGCTAACAGAACCAAGCTGCTAACAGAACCACACTGCTAACAGGACCACACTGCTAACAGAACCAAGCTGCTAACAGACCACACTGCTAACAGGACCACACTGTTAACAGGACCACACTGTTAACAGGACCATGCTGCTAACAGGACCGTGCTGCTAACAGACCCACATTGCTAACAGAACCAAGCTGCTAACAGACCCACACTGCTAACAGGACCACACTGCTAACAGGACCACACTGCTAACAGAACCAAGCTGCTAACAGGACCGTGCTGCTAACAGACCCACATTGCTAACAGAACCAAGCTGCTAACAGAACCACACTGCTAACAGGACCACACTGCTAACAGGACCACACTGCTAACAGGACCATGCTGCTAACAGACCCACACTGCTAACAGAAACAAGCTGCTAACAGACCCACACTGCTAACAGGACCGTGCTGCTAACAGGACCACACTGCTAACAGAACCAAGCTGCTAACAGACCCACACTGCTAACAGGACCACACTGCTAACAGGACCATGCTGCTAACAGACCCACACTGCTAACAGACCCACACTGCTAACAGACACACACTGCTAACAGGACCGTGCTGCTAACAGGACCGTGCTGCTAACAGACCCACACTGCTAATAGGACCACACTGCTAACAGGACCTCTGCTAACAGGACTCTGCTAACAGGACCACACTGCTAACAGGACCACACTGCTAACAGGACCACACTGCTAACAGGACCACACTGCTAACAGGACCACACTGCTAACAGGACCACACTGCTAACAGGACCACACTGCTAACAGGACCACACTGCTAACAGGACCACACTGCTAACAGGACCACACTGCTAACAGGACCACACTGCTAACAGGACCACACTGCTAACAGGACCACACTGCTAACAGGACCACACTGCTAACAGGACCACACTGCTAACAGGACCACGCTGCTAACAGGACCACACTGCTAACAGGACCACACTGCTAACAGGACCTCTGCTAACAGGACCACACTGCTAACAGGACCACACTGCTAACAGGACCACACTGCTAACAGGACCACACTGCTAACAGGACCACACTGCTAACAGGACCACTCTGCTAACAGGACCACACTGCTAACAGGACCACACTGCTAACAGGACCACACTGCTAACAGGACCACACTGCTAACAGGACCACGCTGCTAACAGGACCACACTGCTAACAGGACCACACTGCTAACAGGCCCACACTGCTAACAGACCCACACTGCTAACAGACCCACACTGCTAACAGGACCGTGCTGCTAACAGGACCACACTGCTAACAGGACCACACTGCTAACAGGACCGTGCTGCTAACAGACCCACACTGCTAACAGACCCACACTGCTAACAGACCCACACTGCTAACAGACCCACACTGCTAACAGGACCACGCTGCTAACAGGACCACGCTGCTAACAGGACCACACTGCTAACAGCAACAGTGCTTTTACTGTATAGTACTATTTTTGGTTTGATTGCTTTTTTACTGGGCAGCACGGTGAGGCAGTTGGTAGAGCTGCTGCCTCTCAGTGAGCAGGTTACAGGTTCAAATCCTGGTCCAGGGGTCTTTCTGGGTGGAATCTACATGTTCTCTACGTGCATGCGTGGGTTTTCTCCAGGTACTCCAGTTTCCTCCCACAGTCCAAAAAAATGCATGTTAGACTGATGGTAACTCTGAATTGTCCCTAGATGAGAGTGAATGGTTATTTGTCTCATTTGTCTCTATTTTTTTATTTTTCATTTACCCTTTATTTATCCAGGTAGTCTCATTGAGCCACGAGAACTCATTTTCAAGAGAGACCTGTTTAGGGAGCAGATGGTGGGGTTAGGGGCCTTCCCGGCCTTGCTCAGGGGCCCAGAGTGGGGCAAACGAGAGTGGAGGCAGGTGTGGGTGTTTCACCTTTTCCACCCATATTTTTCAATGTTGTCGGTACCGGGGCTTGAACCGGCGATCTTCTGATCACAGGCCCACGTCTCTAACCACTGCGCCACCACTCCCCCAATTTGTCTATGTGTCCCTGTGACGGACTGGAGACTTGTCCACCCCCACCTCTTGCACAATGATTGCTGGACATGGGCACCGGCGACCCCCCGACACAAAAAAGGAAAAAGCGGGTAAAAATAATGGATGGATGGTTGGATGGATGCTTTTTACTGTAGTTTATTGTTGTCTGTACTTTATATGTTGTCTGTCTAAAACATGTCTCTCTTGAAAATGAGCCCTCATGACTCACTGAGTATCTGTATAAATATAAAATAAAATAAAATGTACATCCAATGATTATGCGATTCTTGAGATTTTTTGCTAACAGACACCGTTGACTTCAGCAGTTAAGAGAAAAAATAAAAAGCTCTTGCACAGTCAGTTAGTGCTGAGAGTATGTGCTGGGGATTAGTCTGAACTACTACCACACCAATTATCTGTAAAGTTCTACACAATATATTCTGAAAGTTTCTTAGAATTCATCCACTGGTTTGTGAGATGTTTTGCTCATGCTACAGACAAACTATTACACTCGCACAGGCAAAACTTTTGCAACTACAACGCACAAGTTAATGAAGGTTAGTAAAAACGTGATGTATGTGTTTGAGCCCACATTGATTTGTCTTTAAATGCATGCCTTATGTTTTAATGGGGAAAATTCAAGCATCAAGTTATTTTGATAAAGTAAAAAGTACACCACTTCCATCTGACTGCGTTCAGCTGCGTGTACTCCTAACTCTGTGGCGTGGGAAATCAGAAAGCGGAGCTCCAATTTCCCCCTAAAGCTCCCTGCCTGCCCCCTCACTCAAATTGTTCTTTCCTCTCGCAGTTCCTCTTAAACGTTTGCTCAAATTTAACTCACCTATAAATAGAAAATTTCCACTCTTTCTGCATTGCCCTTTTTTTTAAGGGGCAGATATAATAAGATTTCATCTTCTTTCTGCTCCTTTCATTTTATCCTACTTGTATTCTTGTATCTGATGAAACTGTCTTGTATTGTTCTTTTAAAATGAATGAATAAACATCAAATCAAATCAAAATCTAGAAGTGGAATGTGTTGTCATGTAAAATTATATGTAGAGATCTGTTCTGTTAGGAGCTAACACTGCAACACATTCAACCACGCTGAAGAACATGTACCTGCCTGTCTGCACTAAGAGTTTGCATTGTGAAATGGCTGCATTGTGGCATTTTTTTCTAGAGCCCGACCGTTAGAGTCGATAATTTAGGCCAACAAAGATATTTGGACGCCTATTGGTATCAGTTATAATTGTCCCATTATGTGCCGATAGAAGCACTTCTAATTTTCACCCCTAAAATGTTGGAACCAGTTGTAATTCAGCTCAGCTGCCCGTGTCATCACTCAAACCTCCTACTATAACCACATCACTCCTGTCCTGCAGCAGCTCCACTGGCTCCTCCTACTATAACCACATCACTCCTGTCCTGCAGCAGCTCCACTGGCTCCCGGTTAAATCACGCATCATCTTCAAAATTCTACTTCTCACGTTCAAATCTATCCACAACCTTGCCCCTCCTTATCTATCTGACCTCCTACAAATCTCCATCCCATCACGCTCTCTCAGATCCTCCTCTTCGCTACATCTCCATGTACCCTCTGCCCGCCTCTCCACCATGGGGAGCAGGGCCTTCACCTGCTCTGCCCCTCACCTCTGGAACGCTCTACCACCAGACCTTCGAAACACCACCTCCCTTTCTCTGTTCAAGACTGCCCTGAAAACACATCTCTTTAGACTAGCTTATCATTAACTTTACTAAATGTATTTTTATTATTTTGCATTTTATAATCTTTATGTATTTTATATTTCAATTTGTCACTGATAATGTTTGCACTGTATTGGTTTGTTAAGTGTCCTTGGGTGTCCTGAAAGGCGCTTTTAAATAAAATTATTATTATTATTATTATTATTATTATTATTATTAATTGTACAATGTATCCAGCAGAGGGCGCATGTAGACTACTTTCAAGACATGGTCATTCACTTAAGTTTCACTTTCATGTTCAGCACAGCTGAAGCAGTGAGCAATACTGTGTAGCGGATTTTACTGAACAGAGCCTGGTAAGTAAATTTGAACTGATCTGTAAAATAAATCAATAATAATAAATTATCTTTTTTTTTATAGATATATTTATTAGATTTTTTCACAAAGAAAAAGACAAAAAGAGACACACATACAAACAAAACAAAACAACAACAAACAAAAAACAGCAACAACATAATACAAAACAAAAAGCTCAGCATTGCAGTAAAATATGATAAGGGAAATGCATACTTCAATTACTAGAAAGTCCAGCTCTAAACATCTATAAATGCTTGAGCTAAGATGATGGACACGTGTCCCTGAGAGTAGTCCAAGAAGGGCTTCCATATGCGTCTAAAAATGTCAGTCTTGGAATGAGCAAGGCATGTTAGAAAGTCAAGCGGAATATATTCCAAAATGAGTTTTTTCCATCCAGAAATGGCAGGGGGCTTATTAGAAATCCATTGTAACAAAATATTTTTCCGAGCACAGAAAGTTAAAACATTATACAACTTACTTTTGTTTGAATTTTTAACATGTTTGTTTGGTAGGCCAAGGAGAGGAGAGACTGGGTCGAGGTCAATATCGGTTTTGATAATTTTCTTTATCTCAACCAAAATAGATTTCCAGTATATCTGGATCTTGGGACATGACCAAAGACAGTGTGTAAGGCTGCCTTCATGTATTTTACATTTAGGGCACAATGACGAGGATCCTGGTTTAAACTTTGACACTCGGTTTGGAGTCAAATGAGCTCTATGTAATAATTTAAGTTGTAATGAACGATTACAAATGGAGATTTTTCCAGCAGAATTCCAAATACTACTTCATGTTTCATCAGTGATCTCGACGTTCAGTTCCTCTCCCCAGGCCTGAGCCAGAGTGGATAGATGACTCTTATCACATTTCAGTGTTTTATAGCACATACTAAGTGACACTTCACGAGTTCCAAAAAACAAATTTTCAATGCTCGAAACTTCAATGTCCCTGAATAATGTTGTTTCTTTTTTAACAAAATCTCTTAACTGAAAAAAACGAAAGAGGTTATTTTTCGCTATTCCAAACACTTCCATAACTTGATTAAAAGACATAAACACCCCTTCCTTAAAAAGGCAACCCAGAGAGGAAATACCCTTAGCTCCCCACTCTCCAAAGCCTGCATCTAACATACCAGGAAGAAAATCAGGATTCTGAATAAAGGGTATAAAGGGTGATGTTTTCCCAGTTCTTCCCTCGATATATTGAACCGCCCTCCAGGCCCTAACTGTATTCACAGTAATTGGATTATTACAACATTTATGTACTGTTTTCATAGTTTTAACAACAATTAGACTTTTAAGAGGGCAGTCACATAATGAGGCTTCTATGTCAAGCCAAACAGTGGATTCACTGATAATTCTCCAACCTACTTGTCATTAGCTACAAGTATCTCAAGTTAGCGAGCTAACATTTAGATAAGCGGTCACAGAACAGTAATCTCCTTCACATTCCGAGAACCAAATTAAGGACCATGGGAGACCGGGCTTTCAGTGTGGCTGCCCCCCGCCTGTGGAACTCTCTTCCTGACTGTCTGAGGGTCCCACAGTCTGTGGTTGACTTTAAGAGCGGCTTGAAGACCTTTCTTTTCAACCGAGCATACTCTGCCTCCTCATGATTCTACTTTTGATCTTAGTTGATACTGTTATTGATTTTACTTGTTTTATTACTTGTTTTATTGACATTTAATTCTGTTGCACCTTGTAGCACTTTGAGATTTTCATTAATGAAAAGTGCGTTATAAATTGAATTCATTATTATTATTATTATACCGGGTACATTACAACCAAAGCTTAAAACATGACCATCAAATTACTACTATTCCAAATAATTGTAATTACTATTCTTATATTATTATTATTATTTATTATTATTATTATTATTATTATTATTATNNNNTATATATATATATATATATATATCAGTGTTCGTAATGTTTTCTTTGTCGTCCTCAATGAAATGCATTATTTGTCTGAAATCTTTACTTCCCTGCAACAAAAAAAACTCTGCTGAGGTCAATACTAATTAGACTTTCACCATACGTGACTGTTTAAACAATGAACAGTGAAGGGTGGGTTTTTTTTGTTTGTTTAATTTATATTTATGTAACACACTTGATAACTTTATGATGAATAGTGGAGGATATAAAATGTAAATGCCCGTTAGGAAGACTGTTTTTATGACCAGTGCACAACTTGTAAACCTACTGTGGTGGGACTACATATAGTGTGGATCTGATTAGCTTAGCTTCATGGTTGCTAACAGCTGTGCTACATAAACAAGCCCTGCTCCACTCGTTTTCTTAGATTCTTGGGGGTGAACAAAGCTAAAAAAAATTCAAGCCATCATATTGGTTATCGGCGGTATAACCTCCCCTCCCAATATCGGTATCAGCAATAGCCAAAATTTCCATATCGTCTGGATCTAATGTTTTCCTCATTAACGTTACTACGTAAAATTAGTCAAGCACTATCAAAAGGGGACATGGGGATACAGGACCAGCACCTGACAGAAGGTTAAAGACAGACTGGACAGGTGACACCTGACAGGTTTAAAACGGACGTATTCAACACCTGAAGTTTAGAGATGGACTGGACTGCCAACTGAATCTGGCCTATAATCAGGGGTGAATTTAGAAATCCTTTTTGGAGAGGCAAGAGGGGAGCAGGACATTTCAAGGGGTGACACTCAACAATAGGACTCTATCTGTTGATCAGTGAAAAGCAAAACATCATTTTAAATTATTTGTGTCACTGACCACTTTGAATAAGATTGAACAAGTACAGGTAGTCCCCGACTTACGAGCGCTCTTACTTACGAGGTTCCGGACTTACGAGCTGGCGAATTTTTGGAAAAAACGCAAAAAATACCGAGTTTTGCTGTTTTTTCACCACAGTTCGTTAGCTAAACATGTGGACACACGTTTCCGATCATTTTTATGCACTCATAAGCAGTTTTTCGATGAAAAACGAGTGTTCGTAGTCGCGCTAGCAAAACCGTTCCAACTTATGAGCGAAATTCCGGACTTACGAGACACGTGGCGGCCGTTCCAAATTACGAGATTTCCGTGTTACGAGCGCCTCGTTATAACGGAACTCGCTCGTAAGTCGGGGACTACCTGTATTTAAGTACAGTAGTTATTTGGTAAAGTTATCAAGAGAAAGCTTCTTTCTGAAAAGAACTGTCCAGCTTCACAAAGCTGCACATCAAACCAGCTGTAGAAGGCCCAATGTTAACAGTTAAAGTGTAGCTTGTGTCTTTGTAAAGTGACAGTAATTCCAAACAGAAAATAAATTAGCACAAAATAAAATGACTGAAATAAAAAAGTGCTGTTGCAGTGGTCCCGTTTGTCAACCTTCCAATGAAACAATGTGGTTAGACCATAAAAGAGCTGTAGATAAATCAAAGACTGCAAATTTCAATAAAACAAAGAAACTTTGTAAAAAGAAATGGTTATAAATACAATAACTGTGGATTATTGCTGCTAAAGGTAGTGGCAAAATTTATTAAATCGTAGGCTGTATGTGAGTTTTCATGCTTTCTGACTTTTTCTTAGTTTTTATTATATAATGTTCACATGTAAAACAGTGTGATTTTGTACTTTTCTATTTTAAAACAGGGTCAGGAATAGATACAATTTTATTGTCTTCACGTATGCAAAACACTACATTTTACCCCCTGTATATTGCACAAATTAAATATGTATTGAGATGGTATGTATTTTTATTATTGCATTTTTATATTACTAATAATATACTGGGATTGTATTTTAAAATAATAATAATAATAATAATGAATTTAAGTTATAACGCACTTTTCATTAACGAAAATCTCAAAGTGCTACAAAGTGCAACAAAAATAAAAAGTGTACTAGTTCCAGTTTAATGAGTGAATAATCACTGTGAGTTCTGTTAAGTTGTCTCATGATGAACAGTCCCATAAAGCCTAATCTGTAAAGGTTTCATCACACCAATGACTCCCACACACTTGGTTTAATACTCAGGTAAAACATGAGTAATACATTTAATACCCCTTAGTCCTGATAAAAAGGACTATAAATCAAACTAATCTTTGGCACCGCATGATCCTTAAACCAAACCAACAGCAAAGCAAACGTCTTTAACTAAGACAAATACTTTTGTCTTTTGCCAAGAGACTTGTCTGCAAGCATTAGTTAAAGAAACGCACCTAAACTCCCACTCTGAGATCTGTCCGAATGCCTCATTCCTGCATGTGCAGCACTCAATGCAAAAAGCACGAAAAGAAAAACGAGAAGTGCTTTTGTCATCTTAAGTAAGTGGAAGGTGTCGCAATGTTGGTGACCTCTTTCAGTAATAATAAAGCTTATTTTACACACAGAGCGAGTGCACGTACTGTCACTTATTGCCTCTTCGGGTTACTCTTTAAGCAAAAAAAAAGGCCTACTGTTGTAAATGGTGTTAACACAAGCCATAATTACTTGAAAGAATATTAGAGAAACATTTGGCGTTGTTGGTGGATACAGCTGTTAATATTAGAGCCCAGCCAATATATTTGTAAGGCAAAAAAAAAAAAAGACATTTGGGGACCTATCAGTGATAATTGTTCCATTTTGTGCCGATATAAACACTTCTAATTTTCACCTGTAAAATGCTGGAACAAGCCGTAATTGTACAATACATCCAGCAGAGGGCACATGAGACTATTTTCAAGTCACGACCTTAAAGCCTGAAATACACCTGAGCGTCCTCAGGTACGCCACTCTACGCGCGCATTTTGTGCGCATGTGTTTTGCTGCTATACTTCAGAAACTATCAGCTTTCAAACGCTCGCGTTCTCCTTGTTGTAATATGAGCAGCTGCGCACGGAGGGGACTCAACTGAGCTCGCTGATTGGTCACTTGCTGACACGCCTACTGAAATGATTGACAGCTTTCAGTCAGCTCATGTAGCTCGCTGAAGACCGCGGCGGTGTTCTGATACGGTGTTTCTACTATATATGTTATAAAAAGTTCTCTCAGAAATAAAAATAATAACAGGGAGTGCTTTTCCTGCAGCACACAGCCCACCAGGGATATTTAAAACATCGCGCACCCAGGTAGGACCTGAATTCATTCATTTCATTCATGGAGTGAACGGAGGAAGAAGTGATTACTTGACTTTAGGCAAAAAAACAAAAGAAAAGGCCCGATCAGCGATAAAGAAGGGGAATTTATTTCATTTGTGTAACATACAAAACAGTCCGGCGCCGGGGAAGTTTATGGTCAGACACCGCGCATCGCGCACTCGGACGTAAAAAAAAAAGCTTTGCGTGTATGTGCCCTGAGGGGCTACGCGGGGCTACGCTTTTGCCTTGACGTACGTACGTTGCGTATAGGCGTATCGTGAGAACGCTCAAGTGTATCTCGGCCTTAAGTTTCACTTTCAGCACAGCCGAAGCAGACAGCAATACTGTGTAGCGTGTTTTGCTGAAAAGAGCATGGTAAGTTTATTTTAATTGATCTGTTAAATAAATCAACAATAATACATTATCTTCAGTCCTCCAACCCACTTGTCATTAGCTACATGCCTCTCAAGTTAGCAAGCTAACATTTAGATAACCTAGCATAGGCTATTGCCTTGTAAAACTTTATCCAGAACAATAAATCTAAAGTAGAGGTAAAATATGTTGTCATCCTCAATAAAATGCATTGTTTGTCTGAAATCTTTTCTTCTCTACAAAGAAAAATGAACTCTGCTGAGTTCCATACTAATGAGACCTTCACCATGTGACTGACTGGTTAAACAATGAACAGTGAAGGTGTTTCTTTGTTTTATTTATATTTTTGAAACACACTTGAAAACTTTATGGTGAATGGTGGAGGATAGAAAATGTGAACGCACATTAGGGAGACTGTTTTCCGACCAGTGTATCACTTGTAAACCTACTGTGGAACTACGTATAGCGTGGATCTGATTAGCTTAGCTTCATGGTTGCTAACAGCTGCGCTAAATAAACCAGCCCTGCTCCACTCACAGTTCTCTTAGATTCTTGGGGGTGGACAAAGTTAGGAAACGTCCAGTCATTAAATCAGTTATTGGCGGTCAAACTCAGTGTCAACAAATCACAGAAGAAGATGATCCCAAAGTTCATCTAAGTGCATCTTCAAGCCATCCATTGATCAACGGTCTTAGTGTAAACTACTGGCATGAAAGGAGGCGAACAATATGGATTACTTCAAGAAATGTTAAGCTTTGTTCATTTTTAGGCCTGTTCAACTTTTTATGGGGAAGAGGTAACCTTAAAAAAACTATTCTCCCTTATTTATTCTCCAATGTTTCAAATCAAGGGTTGACAGATTTACGTCTTTATTTTGCATACTTTGAGTCCAAAGTGTTCAGATGTGTTTGACATTTTAGCTGATAGTTTTGAGGTTTTCAACAAACTACTGTATAGTACAACCTAATACAATTACAATACAATTTATGCTTTTGTCTGACATTTACTAAAACAAATCATCTACTAAGAATGATATCAAGTTAAGAGATACACATATCAACTCAATTTCTTACCAGTTACACAAAACAGTGTTTCGGTCGTGTAAAATCAAGTCAAATCTTTCCGTCTGATGCTAAAAGATGAATGCCGTGCATTCCTTGTTTTGACTTTTGGCATGTCTAACTGTTATATAAAAAATTTGTGAATTGTGCCTTTTTGATTGCAGTGAAATAATCAATTTACTATTTTTACTATTTACAGCTATTCGTTACTGATATTCTAATTTTAGCTTCTTGTTACAGTTTTACAAATTTTACTTCTACGTTTGATTGTGCTGATTTTAGCTTGTAGCTTCAGTTTTATTAATTTAGGCTTTTAGCTATTGTGCTGATTTTTGCCTTTACTTACACTTTTTCTGGTTTTATATTTTAACTACTGTTTACTAGCACCCATTACAAGCACTTTAGAAGTCAAGTTTAGCCAATTTTACTTATTATCGGGTTCTGCCGTCAGGAGTGTTGAACCCAAATGCAGGAGGATGACAGGAGGCACGTAAAAAATCCCCAAAAAATGTATTTACAAAAACAAAACAAAGCAAAGGCTGACGGGGCAGCGTACTTACTAATAAACTGGAAAACAAGACGGAGGGCAGAACAAGACACCATGAAAGGATCCGAAGACAAAGACGAGACGGAGGAGAGCTGAATATATGCACACACACTGATTAGAACAACGACATCCACCTGTGGTGATTAACACGAGACACAGGTGAGACAGGGGCTGAACACAAGCAGGGAAACACAGAGAGAACAGACAAGCAGGGAAAACACAGAGAGACCAGACAAGCAGGGAAAACACAGAGAGAACAGACAAGCAGGGAAAACACAGAGAGACCAGACAAGCAGGGAAAACACAGAGAGAACAGACAAGCAGGGAAAACACAGGGAGAACAGACAAGCAGGGAAAACACAGAGAGAACAGACAAGCAGGGAAAACACAGAGAGACCAGACAAGCAGGGAAAACACAGAGAGAACAGACAAGCAGGGAAAACACAGAGAGAACAGACAAGCAGGGAAAACACAGAGAGAACAGACAAGCAGGGAAAACACAGAGAGAACAGACAAGCAGGGAAAACACAGAGAGAACAGACAAGCAGGGAAAACACAGAGAGAACAGACAAGCAGGGAAAACACAGAGAGAACAGACAAGCAGGGAAAACACAGAGAGAACAGACAAGCAGGGAAAACACAGAGAGAACAGACAAGCAGGGAAAACACAGAGAGAACAGACAAGCAGGGAAAACACAGAGAGAACAGACAAGCAGGGAAAACACAGAGAGAACAGACAAGCAGGGAAAACACAGAGAGAACAGACAAGCAGGGAAAACACAGAGAGAACAGACAAGCAGGGAAAACACAGAGAGAACAGACAAGCAGGGAAAACACAGAGAGAACAGACAAGCAGGGAAAACACAGAGAGAACAGACAAGCAGGGAAAACACAGAGAGAACAGACAAGCAGGGAAAACACAGAGAGAACAGACAAGCAGGGAAAACACAGAGAGAACAGACAAGCAGGGAAAACACAGAGAGAACAGACAAGCAGGGAAAACACAGAGAGAACAGACAAGCAGGGAAAACACAGAGAGAACAGACCACTAGGGGACAGACTATGACACGTATAGCAATGTCTTTGCTAATTTCAGCATTTAGTTTTGATTTAGTCCATTTAAAATTTTATCTACAGTTTTTGCCAAATATAACTTTTAGTTACTGTCTTAATTCAGTTTTTGTTCTGCTTTTTTTCTTTTTACCTAACAGCTTCTGGCTACAGATGAGCTATTTTTAACTTTTAGCAACTGTTTTGCATACTTATGCTTTTAGCAGCCATTGTGCTAAATTTAGCTTTTACTTTTTTATTTTTTTTATTTACCCTTTATTTATCCAGGTAGTCTCATTGAGCCATGAGAACTCATTTTCAAGAGAGACCTGTTAAGGGAGCAGGTGGTGGGGTTAAGTGCCTTGCTCAGGGGCCCAGAGTGGGGTGAATGAGGGTGGAGGCAGGTGTGGGTGTTTCACCTTTTTCCACCCACATTTTTTGATGTTGTCGGTACCAGGGCTTGAACCGGCGATCTTCCGATCACAGGCCCACCGTCTTTAACCTCTGCGCCACCACTCCCCATTTTTGCACTTATTTAAACTTTTTTCAGCCTAATTCAACAAAAATGTGATCTCTCCACTTCCTTCTGATATTGTAAGCTTCTTTCTACCTTTTTAGCTACGTTTCAGCTGTGTTTAGGCTAATTTTAACTTTTCCAGATACATTCCACTTTTTTGTGCTCATTTATGTTTCTTTCAGCCAAATTGGTCAAACATGTTCTTTCTGCTTTCTTCTGCTAACTTAGGCATGTTCTTCCTTTCCAGTTAATGT
>JBBPBX010014788.1:0-46133 GCA_038048925.1 Garcialebias charrua | reverse complement strand
ACACACATCTGGGAACGATTAACACAGCGTTTCTCAAATAGTGGGGCGCGCCCCCCTGGGGGGGCGCAGTGCGATGCCAGGGGGGGCCCGGGCTCTTGTGACCCAGTTTTGAATTTTCTTATTGCGCCGCGGAACTAAAATTCCTAGGCGTGTTTCAGCACGGCGCTATTATCTGTAGCACGCGTAGCATTAGCTTCTCGCTGCGTTGTCTTGTTTGGGAAAGTTATGGCTTCCTTGTTTAAAAAGACGAGCGCAAGTCCAAAGCTGTTGTTTCACGCAGACTGGTGCAGACATGCAGAGGCGCGGAGCGCTCCGCCACGAGAGAACAAACGAGATCTGCAGCTGCAACACGTTCTTTTTTTTCAACACGTCTTGTTAACGGACTTGAAACAACTTCATCCCAATGTGAACGTCTCTTCTAAAAGCAAGAAAAGCAGCTTGTTGCAAACACCGCTAACAGCAGCATTTAAACTTCCATGAGGTAAATCAGAACGGTCCAGATCACAGTCGCAGCTGTAGAAGTTTTAAAGCTCTGGGTTGATGTGCAGGCTTTAAAGTTCGTGAGCTCCGCCACAACATCCATCATGTCAACACTTCAGACTGTTTTGAAGCTCCGCTCCAGAACTGAAAGTAACAAAGTTCATCACTTTATGAAAAAAATAAAACTGATGTCAACAAGCCCTGGAGCTCTGATGATGATGATGACCGAGCGATTTAACCACCTCATAACGTTCAAGAAGAGGTATTGTTGTCTTATTAATATCATCTATATAATTTTTTAATTTAAAGTTATAATCTTATTAACTCTTTCTTTTTTACCTCTTTGTGTTCTTCAGGGAAATCCACCACATCACCTCCAGTAGAAGTGTGTGACTGAACTCTGAACTTTTCCAGAGACACCCTGATGCATGCTCAATAATCCAGGTAGAATAACCTAAAAAAAGCTAAGTCTGGTCCTCTTCCAGGGTCCCACCTGGGGGAGCAGGTCCAAGAAGAAGTTGTGAGTAATGAGGACAAATTGCACTACTTTTACACTACTTTTTATATCTACACTACTGCTGATATATACTGTATATTCTTTTTACTAGCCTTATTGCATATGCCACTTTACCTCTGCACACCTGCTTCTGCAGGACTTGGTGGCTGCAGAAGAGGTCATGCAATCATGTGGATCATCTGTTCTGGAATAGGCACATCTAAAACATTCAGAGCAGGGAGGCCTGAGGACTTGAATTGAGAATCACAATTTTATATACAAATTATACTACAGTGGACGTATAATAAACCTTTTTCTTTTTAACCCTCTTTTGGTATGTGCGAGGTTATTACAGCCACCGTATTTATAGTCGCAGCGGAGAGTAGGGGGGCGCGGACCGGATTCTTCTTCCTGTGGGGGGGCTTAACAGAAAATAATTGAGAAGCACTGCTCTACACGATAGCACACCAGTCGAATGGGGTGACAGCCATGACGTGCTGGCTCCTATGGTGGACTTAACAGTCGAGTTTGACACCCGAGGCATGATGAACGAGGACGAGATCTCGATTTCAGCCTCGGGTGAATTTTCAGCGGAGTACGCAGACGTCGAACTGGAGGATCAGGGAGAAGATCTCTCCCAGACCCCGGTACCTGTGCTTCCAGAAACAGACTTTTCCATCCTTGCTCTGTTCGACCTGTGCCACAGAGCAACGGATGCGTTGCACATCCCATGGCCCAATCTCCGCCTCGCCAACAGGTCACGAGGCTGGTAGGAAACTATTTTTACTTGAAGCATCAGGCCGCCATGAGGCAAAGGATGCCCGTGTTCCCGGACTTCCTCACAGAACTAACTCGCACCTGGGCTCAGCCAAGAGCCCCCATGCTCCTTCCCCTCTCACAGTTCCTCGACGTTGACGGGATGGATGAGGTGGGAATAGCTAACGTGCCTCAGATTGAGGACACACTAGCGTCTCACCTAGCTCCTAAGTCATCCGGGACAAAACCAACTCTCCCCAGCAAGGCTTGTCGAGCTTCAGCGTCTCTACTCGAGAAGTGCTACAGAGCTCAGGGACTTGCGGTGCGCGCCATGAACGCGTCCGCGTTGATGCAGGCTTACCTGGCGGAAAAGCTGCAACAGCTGCAGGTAACGACGGACAAGCAGGCTGCCGCCGACTTGCTGGATGAAGCCCGCAGGGCAACAGACTTTGTGCTCCGCATGATGGGGACAGCTGCTGTTGCTCAAGGCAGAGGCATGGCGGAAGTGGTCATCGCGATTCGCCACCTGTGGATGACTTTAACGGATCTCCCTGAGGGACAAAAGGTGCCTTTTCTCCACCACTCGATAGAGCCGACGGGATTATTTGGTAAAGCTTTGGAGCGAATTCAGACCAAGCTGGACCAAAGGCGCAGACAGGCCGAAGCTCTCCGGGTGGGCATTCCCCGGAGAAGCTTCGCCCCCCCAAGGGAGTCTGCTGGAGGCAGACCTGCGCAGCCTCGACACCGCTCGGCAACGCGTGCCCCACCGCAGAAGCGGCCAGCATACGAGGAGGAGCCCCGGCAGAGACCCCCGCCGGGCCAACCTCGCACCGAGCACGCATGGAGCAAAAACAGGTTTGTTCCCCGCCAGGCGGTCAGACACAGGGCCTCCTCGGCGAACCGGGACACCAGACAGAAACGTGCCTGATGAACCAGGTCCACGTTCCCACATTACACGATCACCCGCCCACGTGGTACTGGGAATGATCCCTTCATGTCCAGACTTTATTTGTAACACGGTACAAAAAGCTGGTAAATCTGTTGCATGCACAAATCATGCTCTCCCTGCTGTGAGTGACATAGAATCATGTACGTCATTGCACATAAGCACAAATAAAGCTCATAAAACAGCCCCTCTCTGTTTTATTGACTCTCAAAAA
This sequence comes from Garcialebias charrua, assembly GCA_038048925.1. NCBI lineage: Eukaryota > Metazoa > Chordata > Actinopteri > Cyprinodontiformes > Rivulidae > Garcialebias > Garcialebias charrua. The sequence continues at coordinate 43,241 of JBBPBX010014788.1, read as the reverse complement.
AATAACACACAAATAACTTCAACAGAACAGGTCCCTCTGGCCTGCCAGCCGTCATAAAGGGAGGGGGCCTTTCCCCCCCCCTCCCTCACGGCCCACGGGGTGTTAGCCTAATCAATAAGCCCTAGCAGGGTGCCTCTGATTCATCTGCAGTAAGCAGACACAGAGGCGTTTGCAAGCACCCTCCACACCCCTCACGGAGGCAGGTGAGGGGGTCACGTGCTCAAGCCCCCGCTCCATTGTGAATAACTATGCAGCCAATACACTAACCAGGTAAACACGTGACGTGTCCGCACCTCAGGGAGGCATGCCGACAGAATCTAACGACAGGGGGGCCACGTCAGATGCCCACAAGCAGCCACAAGCTTCATGCCGGTTACCCACTGGACGCGTGTCGGGCGGCGGAAGCGGCCGGTTTACATGCAAAGTCTATGTGGAGACGCGTCGAGGCGCGGCGTATCGTGAAGCGGCGCGTTTTGAGTGTTTGAAGCGGCGCGGCGGCACGCGGCAGTTCCTTTCCGCGCACGCGCGCGTCCGAAGCAACCTACGCGTTGAGCAGCGTCGGATCGAAAAGTTGATATTTTGCGGCTCGACGTTGCTCGACGCATCGCAACAACCAATCGGGAGAGCCTCTGCTATGTGATTACACAACGACAACGGGACTTTTTTTGGACTTTTTAAACTTACCCCATCGAGCCTCCATGAATTGGAACCAGACGGTAAGAAACTTGAATGTTTACAGTTGCTACTGTCCGCTCCAGCGTACGATCACCCCAAACATAAAAAAAGTTTTAATCTCAACAAAGACTGTCGGAACTGCAGTTCGGCTCGTAGAAAACCCACTCCAGTAGAAACGGGGGTCACGTGCTGCTGTGCGTCATCAGACGCATCTCAGTGTCTCCCAGTGTGACCGTGACAAGCGGCCAAAAGGGGGTAGCAGGAGCGTTCTGACAATTTAGGTGGGTACCCGGCATCACACCTTCACAGCATCAACTGTGTTCAAGCTGCTGTGTGTGTAAACAAATCAGAGTTGAATCAGATCTCTCTTCCTGTTTTTCGAAGGGGACTAGGCTCTCTATCACCAAATAATCTAAAGTCTACCAAACTCAAAGAAGCATCTCCATGTTCTCACGTTGTAGTTGCCCCCTTTATTATTAATGAGGGACACGCAATGTCCAAGCAGTGATCAGACAGCACGTGACCTTCCTCTCTGTGCTGATCCAGCTCTGTTCTCAAACAAGATTCTCCCAACGGGTGAAACACAGACCCCGGTCGGTTTGCCTTGTTCCGACGCTCTGTTAAAGCCAAGGACCAGTAGACTGGACCATTCCAGAAAACGGATTGGAGTTAGGAGATCTGCTCGTTTACAAAACTCGCAGTCTCCCAGTCCCATGACCCCAAACTTGGAGGGGGAAAATAGACTTTCTGCTCCAATTCTGTCTAATAAGGATGACAGGTTGCATCTGCCCTCGATTACCCTCGATCAGAGCGACCTGGTAGCACATCGGCAAGGAGGCCCTCTTCCCAATTTGGTTGACCCCCAGGGGTTCACAGCCTCCAGGGCCCTTGGAGGAGAACTGGATGCACCAACTGCTCTTCTTCAGGGCCAAAATATGTCACCAGAAGAGGCAGTCCAGCCGCTTAGGCCAGGAACTGTCAAAAATTTCAGCTTGTTGGCAGAAAAGAACAAGCTGATGGCGTCAAGCCTGCCGGAAAATGTGGTAATAACAATACAAAATGCCCGTGCTGTGTCAACACAGTCTCTATATGCACATATGCATGCGACTTGGCTCAGCTCCTGACCTTCCTTCAGGACTTACTGGAAAAAGGCAGTTCCTACTCAACGATTAAAGTTTTCCTATCAGCTATTTCAGCCTGTCACGAAGGCTGGGGACACAGGACACCTGGAGCGCACCCAATCATAATAAGGTTTATGAAAGGTGTGCTTCGGACTAAACCACCCAACAGGATTCTGACCCCTGGTTGGGATCTTGGCCTGTCTTGGGGGCTCTCTGTGACCCCCCATTCGAGCCACTGAGTGAGGTTAAGATAGATTTGTTATCTTCTAAAACCGCTCTACTCCCGGCACTTTGCTCGGCGAGCAGTAGAGTGCTGAATGAATGGGTAAATGAGGACACAGATTGGAGTGTAAAACTTTGAGTATCTCAATAAGATAGAAAGATGCAATAGAAGTACAGTCCATTTACCATTTAAACTTTTGCCAATTAATCTAATTAATTGCAATGCACTCCTCCAGATGTTTGTCATTCATACTTCTTACTTTTATATATTTTTGTTGCCCCTGTCATAACTTTTTAGAGATGCATTGCTCTCCTCAATTTCAAAATGGCCATTTTCGTTCCTAAGATGGTACAATTTTTTAAACATCTGATGTGACTACTATGTTCCAATGTGAATAATATATGAGGTTATGAGAGTTTCAATTCAATGTGTTGGGTTTGAGTTTACTTAAAACATTTTACACAATGTCCCAACTTTATCAGAATTTGTTTTACATCCAGACACACACATAAATGGTTAAAGTTATTGTTGCTACAAAAAACATATTGTTTAGCCCAGTGGTGTCCGGGCTAGGTCAGGCTCAACTGTGTCAGTCAAAAGGCCACTGCCTGATTCACAGCTGCTGCCTCACAAAAGATAGAAATGAAAAGACAGGAAAAACATAATGGATTTGAAATCAACACTATACAGAAATGCTGTAAAACAGAAGGATAACCACTCAGCATTCTAGTCCTCATTCTTTCTCTCATTTAGCATCTCAACTCACTACTTAGCTGCAGAGACACCTAAAAAGGAAGGCATTAATGAGCCCAATTGAAATGCTGACCTTAAGGCAGGTCTGGAGTGAGATTGGAGAAGCGGCATGGAGGGTACGAAGGGTGACACTGGGAATAGATTTTGTGACTTAATTTTGAATGATTAGTCATAACAGCAGGGCATCCAAATGTCACCTCTGTCAAGACTGAAGGGTCTGTTTATGTGCGTGCGTGTCTCTGTGTACATTGTGCATCTGGCCTTTACGTCACTAACCACTGTATACTTGGGGGCTAATTTCTTTCCGACATTTCCAAAACAAAGATATCACGTCAGAGAGAAAACGTGCACTTGTTCGGCATGGTCGCTAAATAATGCAGCGCCACAGCTGCTCTTTTATTGAGTTTTTGAGGTGAAAATAATTACTGTGTTAAACCCCCGGGGCAGCGCTATCACCACATCAGGCTTCTAGCACTTACAAATCCACATAGTGGAGTAAAGGGAACAGGGTCAACACATCAAGGTCTTCTTCACACGTGTGTTTTAAGTATTTCTGAGCACGGCTGCAAAGAAATTCACCTGCAGGCGCGAGTGTTTGTGTTCAAGACGTGTCATCATCGGAGCTCATCAGCTGCAATCTTTGATTCATGCTACAAGGCCTTTTCACCTTGTCAGTGTCATGGATCATTTGCTGTGACACCGTTTTGGCGCTGTGCCGTTTGGCCTTGCAAGTACATCGTCTATCTAGCACAAGTGAACTAAGCCCAACAGACTGTGGTTGCATTCTGTCTCCTTCTCTCCTCTGCAGATATACGACCTCTGAATTCCACTTCTTTAACCCTTTACCACTATTTGACTTTTTTTCTGGCATGCGTTTAGATTTTTAAAGATGTTTATGCTCTTTTTAAAATTGGATCCAATGTTTGTTTAGTTAGTCTTGATATTTCTGTTTTTTATATTCTCACTTACCTCATGATGCGTTTTAAACATATCTGCTGACTTATTTTCTCCTTAAAGAAAACACATTTCCATCCATTTCTAGTTATTCTTTGCAAATTCAATGCGCACACGATAAACAACACGAAGAAACACTTGAACTCCAATATAGGCTTAAGTATTTCATTCAATGCTGTCATGCATTCGCACATTGTTGAGGGCATCTTGGTAACAAAAAATTAAAAGTGAAGGGAGGAAAATGAAGGTTTGTTGTATTTCATATTGGCCTCATTCAGAACACAGCTCAGTCTGAGACTGAGACGTGTTCTGGTTGCCTTGGTCCATTCGGGGGTCGGAGTCAGTCTACGTCTGTGCAGCAGTGTGAGTTAGCAACAAGGTCACGTTGGATGACTTGAAGAAAAAAAAAGTCAAAAATAAAAACATCTGCAGCTCGGTAATGTGACGAACTGATATTAGTTGTGATCACCTGCTTATGAGATTAAACAGCAAACAGATGTATTACCAAATGAATATTAATGACACACAGCAGCTTTGTAGTTAGTTAAAAAAATGCAACAAAAAATCATTGTAAAAAATGGCACAAGGGAAATGTCCTACACACATTTAATGCATCACGCTTTGCCTCAGCCCAGCAGAGTTCTGCTCTTCGTCACTTTTGGTTCCACTCCAAGCTCACGTCTGAGCGGGACATGGCAGCTTCATCTGTGATTTATGAAAGGCTAGAGGAAGCTCAAAGACAAACTGGTCTGTGCAGCCATTCCACATAACTGTCTTCTGAATATATCCATTGTCAGCACATTCAACATTACTGCAACTGCATGTTTTCCTCGTGTAGTTTTTTTCCCCCTTAAATATCACAGCTGTCAAACGGTGGGCAATAATGTTTGACTGTGTGTGTGTTTGTGTCTGTTTATGAGCAAAACATTTTATGAACCACTGGATGAATTTCAATGAACTTTTAGAAGGTAATCCATTAATTTGTTGCACATATACACCTGATTAAATTAGGAGTAAATGTACCATATTGTCCACCGTAAATGTCGCTTCGCCCTACGAGCCGCATCAGTCCAAATATGTCTAAAGTGGAAAAATCCATAAATATGTCACTTTGCCAGTTACATCACATCTATTATGCATCACAGCTGACAACCTGGAAATGTGGGCCGGTGTTGTGCCAAAAATTGATTGACTGCCAAATGGTGATCGCGGGAGTGTCCATGGGAGGACTCTAACAAGAATTTAACAAGATTAACTTTTAAAAACAATTATTTATTTGCTCAAAATTATAGCAAAGGTGTGTCTCGGTCTAACTTTTGCTTAATAAATGCACTTTGACGATCAAATCAAATCAGCTGTATATCAAAAGCCGATATGCGGAAGTAGGAACACGCAGAGGGAGGACTCGCTGTGCGTTTCTTCAAAATTTAACAACATAACCACCTAAAAACAATTGTTTGCTCTACTTTATAGTAAAGGCAATAAAGCATAAAGTATAAAGTAAAATATAATAAATAAAGTCCAGTTGTTTTGAATTTGTCATTATAGCCACTTTCACCCATTACATGATACGACATGCCTTACTACTCTGGTTCCATCTAGCGGCTGAAAATTTGTAGTTTTCAATTTTTTCAGTCAGAATGAATTAAAGCAGTCATATCTCAGCCAAAAATTGGTTTATAAATGTGGGGGGTGGGGGGTGGTCCTTTGGCCTATAAGTCGCAGGGCATGCAAATTATACCCCCCAAAAAACACAACTTTTACGGCAAATGCTACAGTAGTTTAAAATAGCCACAACAACTACTGTAATTGACTTTAGCAAACACAAAAATGGCTATAGCTGCAACTCTGTCTATTTTACAAGGATTCAGCTAAGATTTTGCGTGATAGTACCATCTTTTTTTGACAATAAGACACACCGGATTATAAGGCGCATTAAGCAAATTAAAACATTTTTACAGATTTTTGAGCACCGTGTACCACATAAAATTGGTTCAAGGTCAGTAAGCACAACCAGAAGTAATACATAAAGTGCACCAGATTATAAGGCTCACTGTTGATTTTTGAGAAAATTAAAGGATTTTAATTGTGCCTTATAGTCCGAAAAATATGGTAGCTGAAAGTCACACCTAACCCACTTTGAATTCTAAAAGATTACACAATAACTTGCCGTAATTAGATTGTGCATAATGTTACTTTCAAGTTTTGTCCAAAACAGGAAAAAATCTTCCACATAAAATAATTTTGGTTTCATATTCTGGCATAAAGGGCAGCAGGTGATATGCATTCCTTCAAGTTTTGTCCAAAACAGGAAAAAATCTTCCACATAAAATAATTTTGGTTTCATATTCTGGCATAAAGGGCAGCAGGTGATATGCATTCCTTCAAGGAATACTAATATTTGCATATTTTTATAATTGTCTCTATTGGTTTGTACATTGGCTTTCTTAAGTGTTTTGCTATTTTTTTTAAATTATCAATTATAATTATAGTGTGGATTTTTTTTCTTTGTATTGTATTAATAAACATAGATTGTACAGTAGATGAAGTATTGTTCTCATTGAGCAGGTGCACAGTTTAAAGAATAAAATGTCAACTTGGTCACATTTTGAGTTTGCTAGAAGTTGTATTAAAAATAAGAAAAATAAATGAAACCAATTAACATTCGTTGACTTTGGTCTGCAGGAGGCAGAGTATAAACAGGACCATTTAGATCAGTTTGCAGCACCGTCAGCCAAAACGTCTGCATGTCCCACTGTTCAGACGATGGTTTGTGATAGTTCTGCAAAGTGCCTCTCAACATTTTGCATTCAGTGTCTGGAAAAGTTATACCACTGTCTGGGATTTCCTGCAAATCTGCATTTACACTTTTGTAAAAAAATAAAAAATAAGTCTTCCTGCAAAACTCACTTCCCTCTAAGATTTCAGGACAAACCCTTTCTTTAGGGAGGCCTATTGAAAGTCAAAATCATGTCCATGAAACTGTCAGGCACCTAAAATAATCTGAGCCTGCCATTTTCTAATATATGTACACTCTTGCTTTGCTGCTGTCGTTTGCTTCATTTTATCACATTGCAGCAGTTTCCTGGTTTCCTGTCATCGAATGCACACTTAATATGGATCAGGCTGCAAAGATTACCGGCATACATGTATATGTACATCAAAGTTTTAGACCATATCAAGTAAAAGGAGGGATTTAAAGGTTTTTAAAAGAAGCTCAGATTTAATAACATCTGAAGTGTGTTTTCAGGATTGTGCCTTGTGCCAACATTTCTTTGTATATTTTGCTTGTATGCATCTGCCTTCCTTCCATTTTGTAAGACACTCCACTCCATCTGTTGTATGTTTAAATATTGAAGGCAGTGTTTGTGTACAACACTGTAGAGCTAGAATAAGGCTTTACTTGACACGAAGCATAACGATCAAAGACAGAACCTTGGATTCACTTGGGATGCTATTTGGTTTGTTAGAAATGACAGGGATACCACATGAGGAGAATTGATGTTGGTGTGCACATAAGCTCCCATGTTGTTTATTGTCAGAGTAAAAATGCATATTCTTTATGTGTTAAAAAACATTAAATAAATTGGAGGACAACTGCTAGGAATAACAAAATGATGATGCTTTTAAGAGGTGAAGGCTACCTAGAGAGGAGAAAGTCAGGAAAAGCATTGGCTGATGAAAGCGAACAAGTCTGTGCAGGAGGGAGAGGATTATACAAGAGCACAGAGAGTGGTTTATTTTCCAGAAGTGGATAAATTATAAATGTAATGAGGTTGATAAAGCTATACAGCTACAGTCTAATGCAACAGATCAGGGGTCACTGTCGTGATAGCCAAGCCTCAGCTGCAATACACATGTATTACACGTTTTATTTTGCAGCTTTTATCCCTCCCTTACGGCTCCTTGGAAAAAAAGAAACAACTTTTTTGTGCTCTGTGGGCTGGGAGAGAGAGGAGCACAACACTTTGTCATCTCTGTGGGATCACAGATGATTCAGTTTAAAAAAGAAGAGCACTAGAGAGGAGGCTCTGCAATAAAATAAACAAGAAAAGACAGGGTGTGGGGAGGGAGACAGACAGAAGGAGAAATGAGGAGAAAATAACCAGAGGATGGTTGAAGTTAAAGATGGGGGCAGCACAGTGCCAGATGAGGAGGACGAAGATGGAGGGGAGATAAAAATGCTTAGATGAAGGCAGAGGGAGTGAAAATACTCATGTTGAATCGTTTTTTTTGGCAATTTTGCTTTGTAGCACCACGTAAAGTTACTGCTGTCAAGGCTTCCCCTTATCTATTGCAATATTACTAAACTATTCCAGCAAGTTGACTCATTTGTGTAACAACACTAAACAATTGGTGTCTTGTAGAAAACAATTATTTGTCAACACTGATAAGTATGACTTATTACTGAAAAGCCTGTCTCTTGGCTCAAATGGATTTATCATTGATGGAGATGTTCAATATTTATCATCTAAAACTAATTACTCTGACCCAATAATTATAACCCAGCTCACTTATATCAAATATTCTCTGTTCCCTTTAAACACTTATATTTGATAGTACAAACATGTTGTTTACTTTGCTCCTTGATACAGAAAAGACAGTCTCCTAGCCTTGACAATATTTGGATTAGATGTTCTTGTAGGATCAGAACCATGACTTGTTTGTTTTATCTGTAAGACGTCAGAGCTTGTCAAACTCCACCTGCTTCTTGTTTAAATAGCTTGTCATGTCCAGTACAATTTGGAATTGTGCAGGACAATGTATTTGAGACCAAAACTAAGTTTCAAAAGACATTAAAAGCCATTCCCCTTTGCAAAGTTGTTTGTCTGATTTAACACTGTTCTCTTGTTTATCTTTGTGTGGTTTTTATTAAGGTAACAGGGGTTTAAAATCCCCATCAATCATCAACAGTGGTGGAGAAAGTTCTCAAATACTGTACTTGAGTACAAATAAACAGACAAAAATGTACTTTAGTAAAAGTAGAAATACCACATTAACATTTTTACTTAAGTAAAAGTAAATAAGTACTTGCTTTTAAAAACACTTAATTAAAAGTAAAAGTACTTGCTGAATGTATTACCTAATGCAATGGTGTACAATATCATTAAGTGTGCATACCGTATGTATATTTTCGGTAGTACATTAATAGTGTTGAGTCATTTTTATGAACAATGCTGCAGATAATACATGTTTTTATTGTGTTTACTCTGTGACACAGTTCACACTTGGACTTGTGATTCTGTGTCAGAATTTCAGGGATGACCTGCAGAGTTAAATGTCATTAAACAAAATAAGAAAGAGGAATGATTATACCTTTGAAAGTTTTTATTTAACACAAAGCAAAACCAATGTGTCATTTTAACTGCAGTAAAAACATTTACAGTAAGTAAAAGTTGTCTGCCTGAAAAAAGAGCATCAGACCTAACAAAGGAATAGACACTGATCAGTTCAACTCTAGTTTGTCATCAACTCTAGTTAAAATACTGTCTAGTCAACCTTGTAATGGGTCAATAATGAACAATATTTTAACTTCCTGACACCATTTTCAAAACTTGGACCCGAGTGTCAAGCCATTTGGAGACATCTCTTGTCTCCTAACATCCCATGAACTGACACATTTTAATATTGCAGCAAGAATTTCTTGTTCAAGTTCAGAAGAAGTTGGTTTTCAAAGTTTTTTGAGTCCAGTCTGGCTCTTTTGGGAGAGAGAATCTGTCCTGCTGAACTGAACAGTTTTTCAATAATATTTCAATAAGGCCATGGGTGTTGTGTATCTTCTGGCTGAATCTCTGTGGTGGAATCCATTTTGGGTGTGTTGTGATGCTGTGGGTGCTCCCAGCTCAATGATGTATACACTAAAATATACGTCATTGGTCCAGCTCTTCTTGAAGGCGGGTCTAATGTTACCTGTCCACTTTGCAGTGATTCAATGGACCAACTCCCCTCTCACCATCAGTTACTTTCAAACTAACAAACAAATCAAAAAACTGCAATGTGGATGTAACTTGTAACACAACACATTATAAAAATGTAGTGTAGTAGAAAGTACAGATACATGAAATATGTATTTAAGTACAGTAACGAAGTACTTGTGCTTTGTTACATCCCACCACTGATTATTAACAAGGATGGCTGGTGTGAGTGCAGGGCTAGGCACTGCTGAGTGTTTACAATAAAGTCAAACTATATATAAATTGATTGTTTTTTACATCCCCTCCCTGGGCTGCCACCTTACCGTGGTGGAGGGGTTTGAGTGTCTCAATGATCCTAGGAGCTATGCTGTCAGGGGCTTCATGCCCCTAGAAGGGTCACCCAAGGCAGACAGGTCCTAGGTGAGGGATCTGACAAAGCGCAGCCCGAAAACCCCTATGATGAGTACAATTAATGGACTAAGTTTTCCCTCGCCCGGACGCGGGTCACCGGGGCCCCACTCTGGAGCCAGGCCCGGAGGTGGGGCACGCTGGCGAGCGCCTGGTGGCCGGGCTTTTACCCATGGAGCTCGGCCGGGCACAGCCCGAAGAGGAGACGTGGGTCCCCCTTCCCATGGGCTCACCACCTGTGGGAGGGGCCAAAGGGGTCGGGTGCAATGTGAGATGGGTGGCGGCCGAGGGCGGGGACCCTGGCGGTCTGATCCTCGGCTACAGAAGCTGGCCATTGGGACATGGAATGTCACCTCTCTGGTGGGGAAGGAGCCTGAGCTAGTGTGTGAGGTTGAGAGGTTCCGACTAGAAATAGTCGGACTCACCTCAACGCATGGCTCTGGCTCTGGAACCAGTTTCCTTGAGAGGGGTTGGACACTCTTCCACTCTGGAGTTGCCCCTGGTGAGAGGCGCCGAGCAGGAGTGGGCATACTGGTTGCCCCCCATCTTGGTGCCTGTACGTTGGGGTTCACCCCGGTGAACGAGAGGGTAGCCTCCCTTCGCCTACGTGTGGGGGGACGGGCTCTGACTGTTGTTTGTGCCTATGCACCAAACGGCAGCTCAGACTACCCACCCTTTTTGGAGTCCTTGGAGGGGGTATTGGAGAGTGCGCCTCCTGGGGACTCCCTTGTTCTACTGGGGGACTTCAACGCTCACGTGGGCAATGACAGTGAGACCTGGAGGGGTGTGGTTGGGAGGAACGGCCCCCCTGATCTGAACCAGAGTGGTGTTCTGTTATTGGACTTCTGTGCTCGTCATGGATTGTCCATAACGAACACCATGTTTAAGCATAAGGGTGTCCATATGTGCTCTTGGCACCAGGACACCCTAGGTCGCAGTTCGATGATCGACTTTGTTGTCGTCTCATCTGATCTGCGGCCGCATGTCTTGGACACTCGGGTGAGGAGAGGGGCGGAGCTGTCTACTGACCACTACCTGGTGGTGAGTTGGCTCCGATGGTGGGGGAGGATGCCGGTCAGACCTGGCAGACCCAAACGTATCGTGAGGGTCTGCTGGGAACGTCTGGCAGAGTCTCCCGTAAGACGGAGCTTTAACTCCCACCTCCGGGAGAGCTTTGAACACGTTCCGAGGGAGGCGGGGGACATGGAGTCCGAGTGGGCCGTGTTCCGCGCCTCTATTGTCGAGGCAGCTTATCGGAGCTGTGGCCGCAAGGTTGTTGGTGCCTGTCGAGGTGGCAACCCTCGAACCCGGTGGTGGACACCGGCAGTGAGGGATGCTGTCAGGCTGAAGAAGGAGTCCTATTGGGCCTTTTTGGCTTGTGGGACCCCGGAAGCAGCTGATAGGTACCGGCAGTCCAAGCGGCATGCGGCTCGGGTGGTTGCTGAGGCAAAAACTCGGGCGTGGGAGGAGTTCGGAGAGGCCATGGAGAATGACTTCCGTACGGCTTCGAGGCGATTCTGGTCCACCATCCGGCGTCTCAGGGGGGGAAAGAGGTACGAGACCAACACCATTTATGGTGGAGGTGGCGTGCTGCTGACCTCAACTCGGGATGTTGTGAGTCGGTGGGCGGAATACTTCGAAGACCTCCTCAATCCTACTGGCACGTCTTCCACTGAGGAAGCAGAGCCTGGGGACTTTGGGTCGGGTTCTCTGATCTCTGGTGCTGAGGTCGCCGAGGTGGTTAAAAAGCTCCGCGGTGGCAAGGCTCCGGGGGTGGATGAGATTCGCCCGGAGTTCCTTAGGGCTCTGGATGTTGTAGGGTTGTGTTGGCTTACGCGACTCTGCAATATCGCGTGGACATCTGGGGCAGTTCCCTTGGATTGGCAGACTGGGGTGGTGGTTCCCCTATTCAAAAAGGGGGACCGTAGGGTGTGTTCCAACTATAGGGGGATCACACTCTTAAGCCTCCCTGGTAAGGTCTATTCAGGGGTTCTGGAGAGGAGGGTCCGTCGGATAGTCGAACCTCGGATTCAGGAGGAGCAGTGTGGTTTTCGTCCTGGTCGTGGAACACTGGACCAGCTCTACACCCTCAGCAGGGTCCTGGAGGGTGCGTGGGAGTTTGCCCAACCAGTTTACATGTGTTTTGTGGACTTGGAGAAGGCATTCGACCGCGTCCCTCGGGGGGTTCTGTGGGGGGTACTCCGGGAGTATGGGGTACCAGGCCCTTTGATAAGGGCTGTTAGGTCCCTGTACGACCGGTGTCAGAGCTTGGTCCGCATTGCCGGCAGTAAGTCAGGCTCGTTTCCGGTGAGAGTTGGACTCCGCCAAGGTTGCCCTTTGTCACCGATTCTGTTCATAACTTTTATGGACAGAATTTCTAGGCGCAGCCAAGGTGTTGAGAGGATCCGTTTTGGTGACCTTAGAATCGCTTCTCTGTTTTTTGCAGATGATGTGGTCCTATTGGCTTCATCAGCTCGTGATCTACAGCTTTCGCTGGAGCGGTTTGCAGCTGAATGCGATGCGGCCGGGATGAGGATCAGTTCCTCCAAATCCGAGGCCATGGTCTTGAGCCGGAAAAGGGTAGCATGCCCTCTCCGGGTCGGGGAGGAGGTCCTGCCCCAAGTGGAGGAGTTTAAGTATCTCGGGATCTTGTTCACGAATGAGGGAAAACTGGGGCGTGAGATCGATAGGCGGATAGGTGCAGCGTCCACAGTGAAGCGGGCGCTGTACCGGTCTGTCGTGGTGAAGAGAGAGCTGAGTCAAAAGGCAAAGCTCTCAATTTACCGATCGATCTACGTTCCCACCCTCATCTATGGTCATGAGCTTTGGGTTATGACCGAAAGAACAAGATCTCGGATACAAGCGGCTGAAATGAGTTTTCTCCGCAGGGTGGCTGGACTCTCCCTTAGAGATAGGGTGAGAAGCTCAGTCATCCGGGAGGGACTCGGAGTAGAGCCGCTGCTTCTCCACATCGAGAGGAGCCAGTTGAGGTGGCTCGGGCATCTGGTTAGGATGCCTCCTGGACGCCTCCCTGGTGAGGTGTTCCGGGCATGTCCCACCGGGAGGAGACCCAGAGGAAGACCCAGGACGCGCTGGAGGGACTATGTTTCTCGGCTGGCCTGGGAACGCCTTGGGATTCCCCCGGAGGAGCTGCTCCAAGTGGCTGGGGAGAGGGAAGTCTGGGCCTCCCTACTTAGGCTGCTACCCCCGCGACCCGACCCCGGATAAGCGGAAGAAGATGGATGGATGGATGGATGGATGGATGGATGTTTTTTACATTGTGGTCAAACTTGACTGATGTCTTTGCTTGTGTGTTTGTTTGTCATTGTAGAAATTTAGCTCATGGTCCACGGGGCTGATTTTATTGAAAATCTCACAAAGTAATCATTGGATGTACATCCACAACTCAATACATTTTGAAGTCAACCCAATACAAGATGGCTGCCACAGCCTAACAGCTTCAGTAAACACAACAGTGGATTTAATGTGGCCAGATTTACAACTCACATTTTTTAACACTTTACATTGCACATTTTTGACTAAAACATTGGCTTTAACTACTGAAGTCAACCATGCAATACTCGACCAGTGAAATTGGGATTAACTATTTCACATTCCAGAGAGGTCAGTGGATTGAGTTTCTCTTTAAGTAAGGGTAGCACTTCTCAGGACACATCTTTTTCTTCACCTTTTCAATATCGCATATCTTTGATTGTTGTAGTTACTAAATTATTTTCATTGTACCAAGGAGTGTTGTGCAAAGTGCTGTGATAGAACTTTTTTTTATTTTAGCATAAATAAAATTTGTGATAATATTTATAAACTATTTTATGCCGTTGTTGTTGTTGTCATTGGCCCTCATGCACGAACCGTTCGTACGCACAGATTTGTTCTTAAACTGTGCGTACGAGTGATTTAGGATCATTTGTGGCATTCAACAATGTTTTCGTATCCTACGATTTTTTTCAGATACGAACAAAATTTACGAGTGGTCCGGACCTGTCGTATATTTTAGGAGCGTCAGTCTGCTGTCATCCAGACGGAATTTCTCCACTAATAACTTCATATTTCGTTATTTAGAAAATATTTAGAGTTTAAAAAAGTCACGCACCACAATTGTTCTTGACAATAGGTTCTGTTTGAAGTCGAATTATAATTTTAAATGTAATAATGACTAACGGATTAAAGTATTTAAATTAAAATCAATTTGTTATCAATGCCGTTTTCTAACACTACAATATCAATATGAAGATCTCAAACTGAAACCAACTTAAATTATGAATTAATTTAAGTTTAATTTGTCTCGGTAACGCAGACTTCGGTAACGCAGACTTTAGGTTGACCTCCTCCTGTCGCAGTCATAGCTGTCAGATAGCTCAATCAGTAAAGCGTTGCGTCGCAGTGCCGAACCTTATGGGAACGTTTTTTTTTCTCCTTTTAATTCATTCCAGATTTAAAAAACACAAGAAAACTATTTACAATACAACAAGAAATGAAGCATAAAGTCTTTTTAATCTGGAATGAATAAATAATCTAAAGAAAGAAGGAAAAAAAATAGTCATACCTCGTGGGACTCGAACCCACGAGGTCTCGATAAGCAGTGCAATGCTTTACCCAGTTGGCCACCAGGTCGCGTGTATATTTTAAGGTCCACATTTCTTATAAACAAACATTCTTTGGCTTTAGTTGGTCATTTACTCCCATGAGTGACGCTGCTAATAAGGACAGATTTTCTTTTCTTGACCTCAGAGAGCAGAACTTCAATCTCCGCACCGGTAGAGTTCTTCTTTTTACTTTTCGCTGTCATTTTATGAACGAACACGTTTTGCCTCTGAGGCAGGAAACGTAGCCTTATATGGTGTTTTGAGGGGTGGGAATTATGTAAATGACCTCTCCGCGAGCACGCGCAGGTGAATAGAACAGGTGGGATTCATTAAATTTACGCAGCTCGTTTACACACTTTTCCTGAGGATAGAAGAGTTTGTTGAATCTGACGTGGCATGTTCGTACGAACGCTTCGTACGAACAAAAGTAGGAGAAATTTAGGATAAAAATATGAACATGTTCGTGCATGAGGGCCATTGTTCTTGTGAAAGGGATACAGTCTTGTTTATAAAGTTGTTTTTTGTGTGTCCAATATGGTGCTTCCATTGTTGAACGGTATCAATCAGCGGCCAATTTAGCCTCTTTTTAGGTGTGCTAATGCACCCCTAATATTTTACTCCGCACCCCTGAAAAATAAAGAAACCATCATTAGGATTTTGTAAGGAAACTCAGTTCTCAAATTTTATTCACCAAATATTGAATACATTTTGAATAAACATGGAATACATGATGAGAGTCTTAAACTGGCCAATAAAATCTATGTTTTGTTTTTTCACGAGTCAGATCCTCAGTGCCACCTGTCAATCAAGCCAGTAGGCTTGTCAGCGACTGACCAATCAGCGATCACAATTTGTCCCAAAGTGAAACGCCCATTACCTGCAGGAGCTGCACCTTCTTGTCCTCCTACAACATTTGCTGGGTTTTGCATTATGAACGCTTTGCAATTGAGGGATTTTGTGAAAAATCATCAGGAAATATGGTTAAATGTTGTCAGTGGGTAACATGTAAGTCAAACAGTGTTGGCCTGAGTATTTAGAGAGTGGAATACAGTTTATTCCATTTCCAAAATCTAAATGAAGTTTGGAAAAACATAAAAGATGGATTAAGGCTGGCTGCCGACTTCATGGACAGCTGAATACAACAGTGATAAACGGGAAGTACCACACGCTTGTCTGTATGACGGTAACTGCAAGTAAATCCTCCATTTTTTTCATAATTACATTGTATGCTTAATGGTTAAATTAAAGGTTAATGTTTAAAGCTAGATGTGCTTTTTTGTGTGTTTTATATGTAGATATATGTTGCAACTTTTGGCTGCATAAGTGTAGTCTTTGTTTGCTATGATCCTTTAAAAGTCATATTTGTGAGTGAGCTCCTCGTTTACGGCCACACCACCCTGAGCACGCCTGATCTCGTCTGATCTCGGAAGCTAAGCAGGGTCTGGCCTGGTTAGTACTGTACTTGAATGGGAGCCCACCTGGGAATACCAGGTGCTGTAAGCTTTTGCACTTCTCAAAAACCACACCATGGGGTGTGTTGTTCAAGCCAAGCACCCCTAAAGGTCAGATCCTAGAATCACCCCTGGTATTAATTCAACCTTTGTTTAGACAGGTTAATCCCATTGAGCCTCGAGGACTCATTTACGAGAGAGACCTGGTTTCTTAACAAAGACTGATGACAACCGTGAATAACGACAACAACAACAATAGACAGTCATAAAATAGGCATGCAATTTAAGTAACGTACAGTACCTCTTTTTTATTTTTTATTTATTTTACAAATCAAAACAAAATAGCAACCAAAAGGACAATCCAGAGGAATAGTAGCAACAACAAAAATCCCAGCTAGATTATAAGGCTATTTAGAAAACTAACACAGGAACATGTCTGCATTGGTTCTTGCCAGGAACTTATAGTTTTAAAGTCACTTAAAGAGGTCATGGACAAGTGCTTCAGATCTTTTTGCAAGATATTCCAGGAAACAGGCGCAGAGTAGGAGAAGGCCCTTTAGTCAAGTTCAGTCCTCACTGAGTGAACACTGCAGGTAATGATGTCCTGACAGCGTACGCTGTAGCTGCACTCGTGCAGAGACATGTAGGAGGAGATGTATGAAGGCAGCAGACCAAGAAGTGATTTAGAGATGAAAATGTACCAGTGGGAGAATCTGCGTGAGGTTTGGCAGAGAATCGGACTTGTTATCCGAAGGACCCATGTTCGAACCCCGGCCACGGCACACCATCTTGGGGTTTCTATGAGTGCACATCTATTTCCCCAGCTCCCCGGGCGCGACTACGCTGCTCACTGCACCACCTGGTGGTGGTTGGGTTAAATGCAGAAGACCAATTTCGTCTGTCAAGTATGGGAACATACACAGATGACAAATGTGACAAATTATATTATTATTATTAATGATGACCAGTTAATCAGTGAATACAGGGTGCAATGATGGGTATGGTAGTTGCAGCCAATTATGAATCTTAATGCACCATGATATCAAGACGGTATCAAGACAAGTTTTATAATGCACATGTTAACCCATGCACACCCAGCCTATTATCACCAGCAGCTGTCCCTGAATATTAAAGTGTACTATAAAAGGCTGCTGTTTAGTGTACAATTCCTATTTGTGCCCTTTTATGTGAAACCTTTGTCATGTTGTGTTTGTTTTGCGCGCTTGTTCTTTGATTGTTACACTGATCTACTCTTGTGCTCCAACCACTCCCCTTCTGTGTTCTGTCATCTGAGCTCTTCCCATCTCTCATCTTCTTCCTTTTCTTGAGGCGGGCACCACTATGTATACTTGTGTCATTTTATACAAAGTGAATTATCCCCTGACTACAGGGAAAACAGAAAACAAGAAAGCATAATGAATAGAGGTTGAGAGCAGAAAGTGGTATTTGTTTGTCGTTGCACTTATCTTGTCCTGTCGTGCGTTGCTTACACAGGGGTGTCTGCGAGTTTGTTTGTTCTCCACAGGTGTGTGTGTCTTCATCTTTGTGCTTGTGTTTCCTCTGCATGTTTTATGTGTTTCACTATCAAGTCGTAATAAACTCCTCAACATCCCCACGGGCCTTGAGGCTTTGCCCTTTTGGTGTTTGCTCTTCTTTGCTCTTGCTTTGTCTGAAATCTGCACTTTCTCATCATCCCTGCTTGTTCCCTCTGCTTTGCTCATTTTTCGCCCTCTTTGTACCCTTGTGAAGTGTGTGACCTCTGCAACTTTATTCTGCGCGTCGCTGGGGACATTAGCCAGAGCAGGTCAATGAATATTGATGAGCTCACTCAGAGCCCACTCAGTAAAGGCCAGACACTGAGATTTCCGCATCCTCCAGCTCCGCTACAGCTCGCAGTCCGATACACTGACAAGCTCCCGTTCTGCGTTCTCCCTTTCTTTTCTTCTCTTTCTGCCACTCGGGTCAAGGACTCAGATAATTGCCAAGTTGCTGAGTAGATTATCAGCCAATTTAATTGACAGGGGCAAAAGTTCACTTGTGTTTCACTAACAGCTCATGAAAATTCAGGAAGAAACTGCACAACTTCTTTGATTTGACTCTGAAGTTTAGCAGATTTCCTAAACATTCCGGGTCACTTTACGTTGCTTGGGATGCGAGACGCAGTCTTGGGATGCGAGACGCAGTCTTGGCAGGGATGCTCAAAAATAGAAAGCACGTTTTTTTTATTTATTATTTCATAAAATTACAATCCTAATAATATGTGAAGGAATGCATATCCCCTGCCTTGCACAGTTTAAACCAAGATCTGCTCCTGCTGAGAAATGTTGATGTTGCAGCTATTTTGGCCAAACCTTAAACGTAATGTTTTATTTGACCTCATGTGATATCACAAGTTGTAACATTAACACTCTCAGCTACTTCCACACTTCAGTTGTATCAAGTTCAAGTTATTATCATTATTATGTGGTACATGAGGTGGAATGAATTTATGTGCACAGGGACCCAGTTACATCCAGCAATAGCAGAATATAAACTGTAAAAAAAATAAAAAATAAACTGATAAAAATTTAAGATATAAACTCAGATTTTGCTAATCGCTAATAGAGCAAAACAATATGCCGAACAACAAAAGCATGAGCATGAGTCTGTGTGATTAGATGAGTATGAATTAATAAATATAGCAGTATGAAATAATCAGCAGCATGGATAATCAGCAGCACCAATCAGTGACATTATAGTGATTTTATTTTTTAAATTTCCCAGTGATAATCCTGATTAGGGATTCATGAGTCTAACAGCCTCAGGGTAGAAGCTGTTCCTCAGTCTAGTGGTTCTACACGTAATGCTCCTTAACCTCCTTCCTGAGGGGAGCGGGGCAAAAAGCGTATGTGCTGGGTGAGTGGGGTCCTTCATGATGCAGGTGGCTCTCTTCCTGCATCTAGAGGTGTGGATGTCTGTGATGGTGGGGAGGCTGACTCCAACAGACTTCTGTGCAGCCTTCACCACTCTCTGCAAAGCTTTTCTTTCTGCAGCTGTGCAGCCTCCATGCCACACGTTGATGCTGGAGCACAGGATGCTCTCCACTGCACACCTGTAGAAGGAGGTGAGGACTGAGCTTCTCAGACCAGCTCGTCTCATCCGCCTGAGGAAGTAGAGTCTCTGATGAGCTTTCTTGATCAGGCTGGTGGTGTTGTTGCTCCAGCTGAGGTAGTCGTTCAGGTGTACACCAAAGTACTTGTAGCTGTATCAGAATGTTTGGAAACTTTACAAAAACATAGTCGTTTTTTTTTTGTTGGCTAATGATAATTAGTTTGAATAGCCCATATGCCACGGACATCCGTTCCAGCACCTCCACAGTCATTACACAGACGGCGCACTTCCGGTTAGCGGGAAAGACACGAACATAAATGACTAAATACAATTAATAAAACATCAGCATACACACTAATAACAACTCTATACACATATAAACCCATATAAAATTATGGCGACGTTCTCCCTACAGATAGCTGCGATAAATGTTCGCCGAAGCCCCCCCGCGGAACAGCTGTTCCCACCGGTGGGTGGACACAATGGTACTCACTTGTAGTGCCGGTAGCGCGCGGCCGCTTCCCGTTTCGGGTCGTTGTCATGGTAGGCTACTAGGAGCTAACGCTAGCAACAACGGAGGTGGATGGGAACCGGAAGTGGCGGGTATGTGTTGCATTTTGCCGGAAGTACGTCACGGCCCCCCGTGGCATATAGGCTATTGAACTGACTTCGAGTTGCAGATGTGCAAGCAAGTGCTTATGTTCTGAACGGCTCATTAAAACATTTTGATAACAGACAGACAGACAGACATATGGTAATTGATTCCAGCAAGTTAATACTGTAGTAACATTTTAAATA
Organism: Garcialebias charrua; assembly: GCA_038048925.1. Taxonomy (NCBI): domain Eukaryota; kingdom Metazoa; phylum Chordata; class Actinopteri; order Cyprinodontiformes; family Rivulidae; genus Garcialebias; species Garcialebias charrua. Next base: position 23,249 of record JBBPBX010014788.1, on the reverse strand, counting down.
ATAAGTTCTGGGGTCAGTCTCAGCTACTACCACACCTAATTTTAAGTCAATGTCTTCAAAATCGAGAGTTATCACCATTTTTGTTCCGGGGTTTATTTTTAAAGATCTGTTGGCTCTCACTGCTCTGGCTCTAAATGTTAATCAGTTGTTGACATACATCTAAAGATTTATTTCTGAAAGTTTTATTTCATTTGCTAGCTCAAACACACACAGAGAGACATGGACACCCACTTAAAGATAAAGATCCAGACCACCTGCGAAATGTTTTGAGATTCACTGTCCAGTAGCTGATCTACAGTAGAATCGCTAATAAACCACTGACCATTGACTGAACGGCTAATATGAAAAACATTTCCTCACGGTATATGATTTCATATTTTTATTATGCTTTTAATATTAGTTTATAAATTCCAGTCAATAAAATTAAAAACACAAATGCTGCCAAATAACTTAATTGCTATGTGCCAATTGTTTTACCAGAGCATGCATTTTTTTGTTTTTCCCTTCGTCTGCCTCATAATTGCTACTTGCATGTTAACGGCTTTAGAGCAAGCTAAGATCTAGTCGTTTCTCTACAAAATAATTCACCTTTTCAGGTTATAAAGACTTGCAACGAAAGAAAGCCCCTACTGGGTAGTTCCATTCAAGATGGAAAGATCACTGGTAGGACTGAAAGGTGGTTTTGCGATGGTTTCCCAAAAGTCAATACTTCTGAAACTATATTTTTTGGATTACCAATGTTAATAATATGCTGAAAAGATATCAGTCACATTTTAAATTAAACTCCCATTAGGGACAGCGTGCATGCTGTGATAATGGTGAAGTTGATGATGATGCACCACAATGACTGGCAGTGGTAATAAGATGTAGCAAAACGACAGGGTAAGAGCTCTTAAAAGAGACGGGTGATGATGGCAGCACTGATCATTACGCAGTCCATCACAGTGTTACACATGGAGGTGATGATTTGTTCAGTAAATGAGGCTTGGGGTCAGCTCATAGTCAAAGTGCACAACATGGTGTGTGTTCTCCTTGTGTGTGTGAGTGCCATAGTTTGGACACAGATAATACAGGTTTTAATAGTTTTATGTCTAGTTGTACAACACAGTGGAATACCATCTTTATTTCTATTGTTCTGTGTTAACTCATGTATTTTTTGATTGTTTAGCAATCATTACTGAAAGCCAGACATTACGGTACATTCTGCAGGCTCCCGTGTTTTCTTGGTTTGTTGCATTTGTAGCATTAATAGTGTGGCCATAATGTTTCTCCTCACATAGCTTGCCAGAAAAATCTAAATTGTTGTGGGAAGAAAAACGTCTGGTTTTACACCTTTAGCTTAATTGACTGTCTTGACTTTATTTTAAATATAAATATCTTAGCATGTGCTGGTTGGATGGAATATAGTTGAAAGTTTGAACGTTTTATTAAAATTCATCCAGTGGTTAATGAGGAAGTTTAGAAACGTCACTAGACAAACAAACACACATACACACAGAAAAAAACAGTATCATTGGTTTTTGACTTCAGACAAGCTTCTTCTTCTTCTTCTTCTTCTTCTTTCTGCTTTTCCCTTTTCAGGGGTCGCCACAGTAAGTCATCCTCCTCCACCTCACTCTGTCCTCTGCGTCCTCTGTCCTCACTCCAACTACCTTCATGTCCTCTCTAACTGCATCCATATATCTCCTCTTTGGCCTCCCTCTTTGTCTTTTTCCTGGCAGCTGCATTTCTAACATCCTTCTACCAATCAGCCAGCTCTCTACCTTTGCCTGTCATTATCCCCACATTTAGAGTTGCAACCCTCAGTCCTACATTCTTCACTTTCCTCCTCTCCCTCTGTCTCCTAACACGTTTACCTCCTCGGGGTCTTCGACTAACAGTAGCACAATTTCCGCCGGCACCCTGTTTGTCAACAGCACCGGTGGCAGACAATAACAATAAAAATAGACCAAATTTGTTTACCATTAAATAAAACAAGATAATGAGCAATATATTCTCCAAACAACAAAAACATACAATGTACCGGTAATTTATGAAGGAAATCTAAAATAATACAGACGGCTACTTTAAAAAGGATTCCAATGCAAAAATACCTAAATATTTATTGTTAGGTTTTAAAGGGGACCACATATTGCTTTTTAAAATTTTTATGGTATTTCTTTGGGGTTAAAAAACAGTGTTCATTCAATTTAATACACAAAATAATTCTTAGATAATCAATTATACCCTTTTTAATTCTGCCATTTTTAACTTTCGTTTTGAACGACCGGTTTATGATGAGGAGGTCTTGTGGCACGCCCTTCAAAGATCTGCTCACATTAACTCCGCCCTCCAAAGGCAGACGAGGAAGTTACTGCACGTTTCTTTTGCCTCCTTCTGACTCTCCCTCCCTCTGACTCTCCCTCCCTCTGACTCTCCCTCCTTCTGCCTGTGGCGCAGCTGTAGGGGAGCAAAGCACACACACACACAAGCACAGCAGCACAGCGGGGGCTTTTTTATCTGCGTCCCTCCGAGGAGCACGTGCGGGCCGGCACACATACACACACACACACACTCACAGCGGGCTTTCTTTTTATCAACACTACCTGACGCTCTGATGGAATTAAATAGGAGCTCCAAGTGATCTTGGTCTGGCTGAACCTGTATGTGAGGACACACACACACGCGCACACACGGGTTTGGTTGCGTTAAGTAGTCTGTCCTGCTAATGACACATAAACCAACACACACACACACACACAGAAACATGCGCATCTGTTCCCATCTGAAAACTATCAATTTTAAATCCATTATCTGCGCCACGAGGGTCAGAGAGTTAGCTGGCTAGACTCTGTGACATTTTTAGCCATGAAATCAGGAAAAACAACCGTCAACTCTTTTATACTGGAGTGGGTTGAGCCGCACCAGGGGTTGCTAGGTGAGGGGGCTGGACTCAGGTTCGAGGTGGGTTGTCCTCGCGCCTGTGACGTAACAGGCGCGATGATTTCAAAACGAAACCTATCTTATCACAGTTAAATAAATCTACTTAGAGTAAATAAACCACTGGGTGCATTTTTTTGGCCTTAGGACTGTTTTTTTATGGAGTAAATACCCAAAGTTGAGTAAAAAAAACATTAAAAAGTGAATTTTGAATATGTGGTCCCCTTTAAATACTGTAGGAACTAAACTCCAAATTAACTTTTTTTAGCTGATAAACTCCCTAGAATGTGTCTAGAATGTTGTATAGAACTATGTCTGTGTTAATCTTCACATATTTGTGCGTATTAGTTTAAATCGGCAATATTTGGTCTAAAACGTGTTTACGGTAATCCTATGGGTTGAACAGAGGAATTGCACCTTAATTTTCTTATTGGTCAAGGACTGTTCACTCTGACGTGTCTTGTACACTCTGACCTCACAAAAGTTGTTCAAGCAGAGCCAATCCCCTGCAGAGCTGAGAAGGTCCTCGCTGCAGTTCATACCTTATATGGAAATGGTACATTGCACACCGGAAAAGTACTGCTACAAAGCATATTACTGTATAGTTTTGGAATGGCACTAGTTATTAGTATATTTCAACTTATTTATTTTAAGAATACTTTTCACTTCATCGAAACTATTTGGTTTTATTTGTTTTCTTATTGTGCGATGGACGAGTAATGCATGAATGTCAAGTTGGGGCAGTGGTGGTGGTGCAGGTTTGGGATTCGGAAGACCCAGGTTCGAATCCCAGTCACGGAATACCTTGTGGTATTATTTTCTTCTTTTTTTTAGGCCTTTTGTTTTGGATAGATCGGGTGGGAATAGATAAATACATCTACACAATTATTCTTTGTTGTTGCTTGCTGTAAGTTGTTTGCTAGAGTTTTAGTTTGTTTTAGTTTGTTGCTAGAGGGAGCGTGAACGTAGCACAACCACCCACCTCCGTCCCTCCTTGTCTCTCAACACTCCCATGTTCATGGGGATTTTGAATCTGGTCTGGGGGCGGGGCTACCGTTTCACAGTGGGTTGAGTGTCTCTTTAAAGTTCTATTATTTCTTTTAGAGGTTTTTTTTGCTTTGCTCAACTTCTTCAAATAAACTTTTGGTTGTTGTTTTTTTAGCTGTTATTAATCAGCCTATTGTTATCTGACAAGACTGACGTGGTGCTACTGATTACTGATTTGTTTTTTGCAGTTCAGTCCGAACTGAAACCAGGAGTTGATAATGCCTCAATTATCACTCAAATTTGAGTTTGTGAGCATAAATACATATAAATTATGTCTGTGGAATGAGTAGTAAAATAATAATTATGCCAATAAAATCAGATGAATATACATTATACACCACATTAAGCTTTAAAAACAATCCTTCATATATTTTATGTCCACCACATATGGTGCCCACCCAGGGAATTCAAGTTTTTGTCTTTCAGCCAACCATTTACTGCTTTGCATTTACCTCATATAAATTTAATGGCAAACCATAAATGATAGCACATATTCTAATAAAATAAACAGACATATTTAGAAGAACCATCTTCATGGTTCATAAATATGCAGATATATAGTAATTAAAGTATTGAAAACTGTTTAAAAGCTTTCACAGCTTTCATTTCTAGAGTTAATTTATCTGGACATACAGTAATAAAAAATGATCTCATCTTTACCAGGCTTTAAAATGAATCTATCTTCTGAGTGTTTACACGACAGATTCCACTATGTCATTAAACATAAATATCTAAAACAAATCCATAATTGAAACACAGTCTGTAACAAACTAAATCCACCATTGCTGCTTTAACTAGATTAAAGAGGAAAGGCAGCCGTCAGGTCCTGCTGATCAAATGTCCTTATTTAATTGAATATCAGCGAGTGTTCTGGCAGTTATCTGGACTGGAGTATTCAAGAGTTTGTTAAAACAATACCAAACTGGAAATACATCAGCAATGACCTTAGAGAAGGGATCAGTGATGTCCATCAATCTGGGAAGGGTTAGTCATTTCCAAATGTTGTGGAGTTTAACATTATCCGGTAAGAATGATTATTCATAGGTAGAAAACGATTAAAGTAGCTGCCAATATTCCAAGGAATGGTCATCTTAGCTTATTCACCCCAAGGTCAGACTGTGCACAGCTTGGAGAAATTACAACTCCATCCATCCACCCATTATCTTTTACCCTCTTATTCCTTTTCGGGTTGCATGGGTCACTGGTGCCCATGCATGTCCAGTTATCACTGTGCGAGAGGCAGGGGACACTTAGACAGGACTCCAGTCCATCACAGGGACACATAGAGACAAACGAGACAAACAACCATTCACTCTCTCACACCTAGGGGCAATTTAGAGTTACCAATCAGACTAACATGCATGTTTTTGGTTTGTGGGAGGAAACCAGAGTACTTGGAGAAAACCCATGCAAACACAGAGAAAACATGCAAACTCCACCCAGATAGCTCTGAGAGACAACAGCTCTACCATCTGAGCCACCATGCCACAGAAATTGCAAACCCATTGCTAACTATTGAGTTGCATCTCAAACTCTACAAGCCTCAGTTAGCAGGTCTAAATTTCATGACTGGACAATTGTATAGACTGAAAAAGTAATAAATCTTCTCTCCAAGCATAATATGGTATAGCACAACTTGGGTTTGCAAAATTACATCTAAATGACCCACAAAGCTCCTGGATTAATTTGGATAGATGAGACGTAAATATGTTTTTCCACAATCCAAAGAGAAAACTAAACATATATTTTCAGTACAAACATTTTTCGCCCAAGCACGGTGGTAGAAGGGTGATGATCTGGACATGTTTGAGAACAACAGGACCTGGACAGTTTGCAGCTATTGAGTTCACATGAACTCTTTTGTTCACCAAAGTATTCTAGAGGTAAATGTGAGGCCATCTGTCCAGAAACTTAAGCTTGACAGGAACTGGGTCAACAAGACATTGATCTTAAACACAGCAGAAATTCTGCAACAGACTAGATGAAAAAAGTTGGGATGCACGATATTATCGGCATGGTATCGGTATCGGCCAATATTATCGTTAAAGAGAGACAGCATCGCAGGTGACTAATGCTAATAAACAACATTTAACACTTTTCATTTCAGTTAAAGTGCTATACATATCATATGGCTGTTACTGAATATATGTCACCAGCTCTTACAGCGGTTGCACAATTTTTGTAACAAATAAGCCTAAATAAGAGGGCTATGTTCTGACAAAGGAAAGTATATAAAAACATTGGTATCGATTATCAGCCAAATAACTTTTAACACATTGGCATATCGGATATCTGCCAAAAATCCAATATTGTGCATACCTAGACAAAATAATTGAATTAAGGAGTTGAAATGGTCAAAGTCAAGTCAAAATCCAAACTTAACCTCATTGAAATGTTGTGGTTGGACCTCGGGGAGAGAGCTGTACAGAAATAAAATCCTTAAACGTCACGACTTGAAGCAGTGTTGTAAAGAAAAGTGTGTCAGATTTACAGCACAGTGATGAGACACACTTATGTCATTACTTCGAGTTATTGCTGCTCAAGGTGTGAATCATAGTGTACTTAGTTTTTCAGTTTATTTTTTATTTTTTTATTTTAGCATAGTTTTTATTTTATAAATACGGCAATGACTTGATGGAATCAGCTTTTTTTTTTTTTTTTAAATACTTAAAATAACTGAATAATGTTATAACCCGGCAGGAACAAGATCATTTAAACTTAATCCTATGTATGTATTTATACCGAAAACGTATGTACTTATTTCCCCCATGACTGTAACTGCTCGTGTTTACCTATAAAGATTTCGAGTATAGCTCACCAATGTGTGTCACAAATTATCTACAGCATTAACTTCAAATGTCACCCGTATGTTGAAAGCAGCTCAGACTTAAAAGTCTTCAGATAAGTGCTTTGAAGTTTAAATATTAATCTTCTGGGAGCTCATTCCTTAAGGTAACTGTGACATATGGAGGGAATAAATTCACAGGATTTTATTGGGGCTCTGTTTCAGTAGCAATTGTTTCCAAATGTCTGCACCCCTGCTGGTCTGAATGTATGTTTTTTTTTTCTGTATGTATGTTTGTCTCCTTTAACCAAAGTGAAATCAGTCTCATGCCAGTAAGTCTCAGGGGAAATGTATTTCTATTTTCAACTGTCTGCCCTTCTCTCACGTACGTACTACTCCCCAATCCTTGTTTTTCTATATAAAAATAAAACATAATCTGGTCATGTCTGCTGCAGTCTTTTACACATCATCTGCATTCCTATCTTTCCAACTTGATCTGTGTGTGTGATATTGCCCACACATGCCTTCTGACAATTTTCTGCTCTACTTATCTGTTTGCTTCGGTCTCTCCAACGCACACCCCTCCTCTCCTTCCCCCATGTTTTTGTTATCTTGTGCTGAAAGCTGGGTTAGTCAGCGCTGCGGTTTTTAATCACTTCAAAAATATTGTATTTGACTACATGAGCTGGTTTTCTTTTTTTCTGTTGTTTTATTGCCAAATTGAAACACTCCCTTTAATTGTTTTCAGTTCTAATAAAAAGTGCTATTAATCTTGTATATCTGAACAAAACTTTAGTTTCTTTGGGATAAGATGGGAGAAACTGTGCCCATTAAAATTTCTACACAAATAATAACATTAAAAGTTCCCAAACTAATGGTGGACCAATCGATCAGTCATCTGATGCATTAGGCCGTTTTTTTAAATAATAGAATTGATCTGTTTTTGCCTGAGCATATAAGCCGGTTGAAAAGAGAAGTTCTGCATCCTTGTGTCAATGCACTTCTCATGATGGGGTACCTTTAATGGCAAGGGTCCTTTTTCCACCAAAACAGCAGCAAAACAAGCAGGAAGTGAACCAAATATTAAGATAACCTTATCATCAGTTCAAAAGTCCATGAACAAATAGGAGCAGTTTAGAAGTTGTCTTTTTACAGTGTTGTATTAGAGTTGTGTCTTATACTGATAAATAAAAGGATGTCAAAAAGCAATGAAGTGGCTACTTACAAGTACTGGTTGTTCATTTCTTTCTGCCTCCCACTGCCCACTAAATTTATTTCCTTGGTAACCCTTTGCTCCCTTCATCCCTTTGTACCATTTGCTAAAAGCCTTGCTACTTTTAGTCACAGTGTGTGAGCACGCGTGTTTTTAATTGGTTTTAATAGCACTATTTTATGAGTCAGCATATAAAAAGATGATTTTTTTTTTGCTTTTGAATTTCCTGCATGCATGTATTTGACCATGTCGCTCAGAGAAAATTTTATTTTTTAAAGTTAGCTGCATGATCTTTTTGTGCTATCCATTCATTCATCCTTTATCTTTACCCAGCATCTTTACCCGCTTCTTCCTTTTCGGGTCGCGAGGGTCACTATGTCTAGCTATCACTGTGCGAGAGGCGGGGGACACCCTGGACAGATCCCAAATCCATCACAGGGACACATAGAGACAAATGCGACAAACAACTATTCATCTCTCACTCACACCTAGGGATAATTTACCAATCAGCCTTACTTAATTCTGTCTTTTTCACAAGTATTTTTGCATATTGTATTCCTCTTTCAGTTACAAAGTGTTGTGTGTCAGGGCAGAGTAAAAGATCATGTGGTTCTTACCACGTCCTAAAATTGGATAAATACAACCTCAGATAAACAACGTATTACATTGTAATGATTTCTAGAAAAACTAACTTGCAGCATGTCAAACTGACTAGGAGTCATGACTCAGCAATGCATACAAAAGCTTTAGCTGGCATAACTTCCCATATTTGTCTTCATGATCTTTGTGTTCAGATGGAAAAGCCTTACAGAGATTGAAAAGTGTCAGTTCTCTAGACCAATTTAATAAATAAAAAATCTGACTTGCCTAATTGTCTATATTCAATTTGTCTGTAAGGGTTATAACTAACTTCATACCTCCAACGAAGTAAAGTCAGGTCCTCTGGACGGTTTCTTTTTGTTGAAACATTTCATTTTTCATCCAAAATAATTCATCAGTCTGAGGAGCCACAACAAACTCAGTCTGATAAACATCACCTTCACATAGTGGATCAATCAGTTTGATGGTGCGCAGTTGGTTTCTGTAGTTTCCCTCTTTCCTGCTGACAAAAAAACTTATTTGGACTTCTAGCAAAGTGAAGTCAGGTCCTCTGGACAGTGTCTTTTTGTTGAAATGTTTTGTCTGACTGATGCCGTCATTTGGATGAAAGAAGAAACGTCTCAACAAAAAGAAACTGTCCAGAGGACCTGACTTCACTTTGTTGGATTTTTCTACCTGAATTACTGAGCATGAATCAAAATATAACTTCATACATGTTCTTTTAAATCCTAAAAAATAAAAACCCAAGATCAACTGGTCATCACTCAAACCGATCAAGATGAAAATTGGCCCGTTCTAGTCACCAGCCGTGCAATTGGTCCGTCAGTGAATAGAACAATCAGTGCAGTGCTTGGCCAAAGTATTTTGTGGGTGGCCTGCCTGCTGAAAATTCGCCAAAGAGCACTAAAATGGCCCCTAAACCCTGAGAACCAAATTAAATCTTATTATTAGACCTTAAATCTGACTATTTTAAACACATTTCTGAACTGTAGGTGTGGGGGTGTTTACCCAAATCTGTGAAACATCTCAGGAACGAAACCTACTGACAAACACGGGGATGGCAGTGTCCTCCTGGAGGGAGGGATGCAGCAATAGCAAGATATATCCATATTAAAAATATTTTACAGAAGTCTTATTTTCTCATTCGTAGACAAAGCATGACATTTTAACTAGGAAAGAGTTGAAAAGAATGAAATAAATGGTCCATTCTGGCTCAGTGCAAGCTTTTCAAGTCGGTCCTAAGACTTGTGGCTTCCAATACTGTCAATATCAACATGAAAAGTCTGAACAGAAACAAAATATAGTTTTAATTAACTCACAAAACTATTCTAAATAATTTTATATCTAAGTTGTATGTTTGATTATAAAGAACAAAAATGGTGAGGTGATCTAATTTGTCACCACCTTTATCCCAGTTGTTACATTAGCTTACAATCTCCATCCTTCATTCTGCTTTTATCCTATTTCTGCACCATGAGCTTGATATAATGCAGAAAAATTAGATGTAACCACTAGGTAAAATTGCTATCCTTTCTTGTTACACAAATAAAAGCCTACATCCTACAGGTAGCAGCCGCATGGTAAATGGCATTGATTTAATTTGCAGTCATTTTAGGTGTTTCAATGTCTGTTTTGTCTGGGCAGGAAAAAAAGATGTGGTGTCTGTTTTTTCTGCGTAAAGTATTCTCAGTGTTCTAATTAAATTGCTTTTTTGCTTAAGATAAATTATAATTAAGTAATGCCAACGTATGTCCTTAAATGTATAAAGATAATGAATAAAAGTGGCTGTAAAACATCTAAAATGCTTCAGGAGTTAGATGTTCGGTCTTTAAGGCAGTGAGGCAGTAACAATGATGAACAGGCTCTGGGTTGACGCTGACATGCGTTGATGGATTTGAGAACTTTAGATCACATTCGGGGCTTTTTACAGGTAGTTAAGATTCTATTTCAGTTTCCCAAATGACCTCTATTTTCAGAGGGTCCTGAGCTTAAGCTGGACTCAATTATTTCTTCACCCTCTATCATAAGGCAATTGTCTGCAACAAGAGTTATAGTCCTCTTGTGCTGCCAGTTTAGTTTAGTTTACTTTTACACTCAAAGTAAAAGTACCGGTAATATAATAGAAGCATCACATGAGCGTGAACAAAGCTCTCAGGAGCTTAAAGTGGTAGTTAAAGTTTATAGAAGTGGGGTTCTGTGGAAAGGTATGACCAATTATTATTTTACTTTTTGTAGACAGCTATTTGAAAAGCCTCAGTTTGGACAAGTACCGGTAGTTTATTTCTGACCATAATGATGAGCTAACAGTTTGTTTAGGTCAAGCTAAGACTAAAAACAGCTCCAGACACAAAAATGTCATTGCAGTTTACGTGAACGCTGTTTTAAAAATCTTTACATCATTGTCAGTCTCACATTGTTGTTCCGTCGTTTATTGCGGGGGTTGCGTTCCGGACCACCCCAATAAGCGAAAATCCGTGTAGTAGGGACGTTATATTTATTTTAGTATTTATATATTTTTAAGGCTTTAGAAACCCTTCCCACACTCTTGCAATGTTCTAAACTCTTAAACCTACTAATTTTAATTGTACCGTACTGAAAAAATGGTTAAATCGTCATCTGGACCTCTTTCTTTAAAGAAACAGGTCCAGATGACGATTTAACCATTATTGTTTTTATCTACCTGGATGATTGAGCTTACAAAACTTTTTTTTTGTACCTTACTGCAAAATTTTACTCACCAGCTCCGCAGAAACAGTGGCTCAGTTCTGGTCCAGCAGACCTACCCTGTTAGTTCTGCTCCGGTTCTGCTCCAGTTCTGTGCAGCTCTTGAGCACTAAAATGCATTTTGGAGGGAGCCGGACTTTCAGGTGGACAGCATGGGGTCAGACGGTGGTCCGATTGAGTCCAAGTCTAGATGAAAACTAGTCCTGATGGGCTCCAGAGAGAAGCTGGACCTACTGCGGCACCTCCCCACTCAGAAGTCCTCGTGGACCGGCTAGCAGCTCTCAGATTCACCAATGAGTCTGGAGGTCCAATTCCCGGCGGGCTCCGTGTGGCTCTCTGCATCTGCTGGGCCCCGAAGTCACTGCATGAATAAGGACCAAACTTTTTCTGGTCACATCAAAACTTTACCTCCATTTCAGCAGAAGGCAACTGTGCTTCTGGGCGGGACACTGATGGCTTCTGGGAAATGTAGTCGGTATGAGCAGCATTAGCCTGGCCCTCGCCTTCCTGCACAGCTCCGCTCAATTCTCATTTCCCTTCACTGCACAGTCTGGGACTTCTCCCATAGACAATGATTTCTCTGGTCGATTTTTGACCGGACCAATCAGAGAACAGAAGGTGGAGTTTTTGGCCCCTAACCCACGCCCCCACCTGTCCCAGCGCAGCCAGCGAGCATCCGCATGTTCTCATTCAAAGCGATGCAGGACTGTTTTATATGTGACACAAATGTATTAATTTCCCCTTCTTAATCCCTTATCTGGAGTTTTCTTTTGTTTTTTTGCCAAAAGTCAAGTGATCGCTCGCTCCTCCTCCTCCTCCTCCTCCTCTCCCTCCGCTGAGTGAAATGAACAAGGAAATGACTGAGGTTGTCACGAGAGAATTAAACTCGGGTTTTACGTTGCTGCCCGAGTCCCATCAGATTTCCTGGTCTTCTGGTGTGTTGGACCAGCGATCCATGGTTTTATTTTATTTTTTAGGTTTTATTAACATATAAACACAGAATATGCAGCGGCAGGCTGCAGCGAGAGAAAATGCAGCAGGAGGCGGAGCAGTTGTCAAGTTCAACAGACCACGGGGGAGCAGCCATATATGGCTCTGAGGGGAGGGAGCAGAATGTTTTTCCTGTTCAAAATTTTTCTAAGATCCAATGGTTTTGTTCCTCAGCAGAGGCCATGCCTCCAGCAAGAATCGTTTCTCAATGGAGAAAGTCCAGACCCTAGTCCGAAACGAAGTGAAGGACAAGGGTCTGGTTTTAACCAGGTTAGAGCAGCATGCTTATTGAGAGAAAACTAGAAAATGGTGGCACCTGTCTAAAGTATTTTATTTTATCATTAACTTTTTACTGTACATTATTCCATACTGTCCTAATCATATGAGTAATATTAAAGTTGACAAGCATGTGTTTTGTAATTTTTTTTATTTTGTGTACAATCTTACTTTGAAAAACGCGAAAGACCTAGTTTGTGAAAGTCGAACCACGAAGTAGCGAGTGACTACTATTTACGGTGAACTCTGTGTCGATTTGTAAGTAAATTGCAACAGTGGCCCTGTAGTTAGCTGTAGCACTTCTGTAGTGGACCTAACCGTGGTCAACTGAGATGCAGGATTACACTTTCGTCTCTTTGAACTGTCCCAGTGATACCTATTTACTGACCCTCTCAGTAAACAGACATTTAACACAATTTATTCCATTTAGTTGGAGTCTAAGAACATAATCTCTAACAAATACACTATTTCTACTCTTAATTATGTTCTAATACAAATGTAATCTAAGCATCACCTATGTATTCATATGAGAAGTTGTTGTACTTTACAATATGTTTTACGATCACATGTGCTGGTTTATTCTGCACCAACGATGGTGCTCAAGAACTGTATGAAAGGTGAAAGCCCGGGTCGGAGTGACCCGGCAGTTTTGTTTAGAAATGGGAATACAGTTAATCAGTTGTTTTCATGAGAATGGCTCCAGAACTCCCTGTCTTCCTCCAAACAATTTATTTCTGTTTCTGGCTGCTTCTGACTTTCACCTTGAATCCTGATAACATCAAAGTGAACTCTTTAGCGTGACTCTAACTCCCTTCCACTGGTCCACGACCAATCAGGGGACTGAGTTTCTGATCTCAACACTTTTAGAAAAGCGTTTTGCTTCCGTGAACGCTTCAGTTGGAATGGACAGTAAGAGCTGGCATGCTCTGTCTTCCAAAGCTGTGGACGTTTGGTCAGATGCCAATTAGACCTGCGTTTCTCAGCCAGGGTTACAGCAAAGCTTGCTGTAACTCACGCAAGCCCAGCGCTCTAATTTTGAAAGAATTTTCCTTTCTGAACGTTTTATTTTGAAACCAATCAGGACGTGGCATTTGTTTCTGCCGGGAAAGGCGAGTTTCAACGATACGTTGAATCAATAAACACGCTGAAGTCAACTGGACTTTTACTGGACCCACGATCCGGTTGTGGCCACGACTGCTTCTCAACTCTTAGCACCAGAGACGTGAACGTCACCAGGTAAAGAGTCGCTGATTGTTTACTGAGCATGCGAGGAAGTCCAGCTGGATCTTGTTTGAAAAAGTGTCAGCCTGGTTACACTCAAATTAATTAACTTCCTTTAAACTTCCATCTCTCCATCCTTGACCTATGTCTCTTAAACCTATCCCTTTATCATTTTATGCTGGTAACTAAACTTTAAGAAAAGAGCCTACAGAATAAGTAAATATGTCAACTCATTACTTATGTCTGTTGTTTACAATTAAATTTGCTGATGAGTTGAATTTGTAAGAAATTGAAATCAGTCAATCAAGTGTAATGGTGTTAAATTTAGTCATTTATTGTTAAATAAAAGACAGTGTCTCTGACATGTCAACTAAAAAAAATTAAAATAATTTAACGTTTCCATCGTCACTTTATGTTTCACCATCCATCATTCATGACCACAGAGTGTCATGGTAATCCTGAAAAAGAATCCGTGAATTACTATTCAACCTGAATAAGTAATTAATTAAGGTAAAGTGTGTCAGTTTAACACTGACTCATATATCTTACACTTCTGGCAAAGCACTTCCAGACTCATCAGACGGAATATTGTAATGTTTCTGATGGAATAACAGTGTAATGTGGAAAAATAAAATAAAACGGCATTAAAACAGCATGTGAGGCACTATCCTCTTGGTTGTTCCTACTCTTGGTTGCATTTATGGTTGATTTTTATCTTGATGTTATTTAATGTTCATACACTGTAGTACTTTGAGATCTGTTCTGTATGTAAAGTGCATTATAAATAAAAGTTATTATTATTAAAACGAATTGCAGTCACGTTCACATGAAGACCTGGTCTGCTTGGATCAGGTGTTAGCTTGTCGAGACACTTAGAATTTAACTTTATTTCTCAAACCAGAGCTTGTCCAGAGAGCTATCTACAGCAGGGAAGTTATTAATCTTCACAACTTTACTGTATAACCCAAGCTCAGATTATCTAAACTATCTAAAATCTTTAAAATGTGAGAATTTTTTTTTTTTTTTTTTTACAAGTTTTCTGGCTACAAGTTATGTGTATGGTGTGTGCGAGTGTGTGTGTGTTTTGATTGAAACAAAGCCCCTCACTGCAGCAGCCTTGCCTTGCCTGGTTGTAGTCCCATCAGAAATCAGCCGCTCTCTGAACTGTTAAATCACACTTGAAGCCAACCTTAGAGAAGAACATTAATTACTTTCCTTTGCCTCCGCCACCGACATGTCTCCTCACTATTTTCACATTAACCCCAAGTTTTTTCCCTTTTATTTCCCTTTTTTCACACTGCCATTCTCGTTCTCTCCTCAGCTTAGTAGAATAGATTAAGTTGTCCCACAGGTGAGTTTTAATAACTATGATTTGTGCCATCAGACACCAGCTGTTGTTTCTTTGATTCAGTCTCATTTAAAGCTTTGGAGGATTTATAGTGGTCTATATTTAGTTGTCTTATGCAGTCTTTTTTGTCATCCACTAAGATTTATGCTGAATGAAATGTGTGAAGCTTAATTTCCAAGATTCCTCTGAACAACTTCTTGCTTTTTGATCTCGGATGGATTTGCCCTCCTAACCCTCAGCTTTCTCTTCATCAGATTCAAGTAGAGGATGTGGAGGATGAGGACAAAAGATATGGCCTTTTCCGGAAAATGCTGGACTCAGCACAGAAGTGGGAGGACTTTCAGCTACTCATGCTTCTTCTACAAGCATGGCCACCCATGATCAAAGAAGAAGTGTAAGTTTAACTTTGCTATTATTACTCAATGTCTTTTCAAATGTGATTGCCACCAATTTGTATACCAATAAATCAAAGTCAAAGTCAACTTTATTGTCAGAACTGCAATATGTACAGGACATACACAGGATTGAAATTGCGTTTCTCTCAGTCCCTCGGTGCAACAGTAACCATTTAAACACTAAAACACTGAAACATTTAATAAACATAAGCATAAAATAGTAAAAGTGTAACACTGTCCTGAGTTTTTGCATAGTAGTATAAAAGTATGAAAATTTACACCAACACTAAAACACTAAACATTTAATGAACATAAGCATAAAATGAAATAATAAAAGTGTAATACTGTCCTGAGTTTTTGCATAGTAGTATAAAAAGTATAAAAAGTATATCTATAAAATAAACTGAAGGTTCTAGCATTGACATTTGCAAAGAGTGGCAAAGCAGCATATGAGTTAATGTACACAGTATATGTATGAGGTAGTTGATGTTGGTATAGAGGCAAAGTGGCATATGCAGTAAGGCACATTGGGCATCCTTAAATAAGGCTAGTCAGAGAATACTGTATATGTATCAGCAGTAGTGTAGATATAAAAGTAGTGTAAATGTAAACAGTAGTAATAAATGTAAACAGTAGTAATAAATGTAAACAGTATTAATAAATGTAAACAGTGAATGTAAACAGTAGTATGACTATAGGCAGTAATGTAATACAAACATTAGTGCAAATATGAGAAGTAGTGCAAACTGAATGAGCACATGACCGAGAGTTTAGTGAATAACCCGTTTGATGACACAGAGTCCAGTGTTAAAATCTTTGTGTTGTGTGGTAATGTGTGAGAAAGTTTTTTGTGTTAAGGCAGTTCAAATGGGAGGGGAGGCAGAGCAGGCAGAGTGTTTAGCATCCTGACTGCCTGATGAACAGAGCTGTCTCTCAGTCTGCTGGTTCGAGCCTGGAGACTCCTCAGTCTCCTCCCTGATGGCAGCAGTCTGAAGCAGCTGTGTAGTGGGTGTGTGGGATCACCTGCCATGCAGTGGGCTTTCCGAGTGAGGCGGTTGCTGTGTAAGTCCTGCAGTGAGGGGAAGGAGGTGCCGACGATCTTTTCAGCTGCTTTCACGATGCGCTGGAGGCTCTTGCGGCTGGATGCAAATGCATCCAGTGTGTGGTGTTGCCCCCCAAAAAATATATTCTGTTTATGCTGATGAAGGTTTTCAGTCATTCAGGACATGGCTATCCTTATACAAACCGGATTCCAAAAAAGTTGAGACACTAAACAAATTGTGAATAAAAACGGAATGCAATGATGTGGAGGTGACAACATCTAATATTTTATTCAGAATAGAACACAAATCACAGATCAAAAGTTTAAACTGAGAGAATGTATCATTTTAAGGGAAAAATATGTTGTTTCAAAATTTCATGGCGTCAACAAATCCCAAAAAAGTTGGGACAAGTCCATTTTTACCACTGTGTGGCATCCCCCCTTCTTCTTACAACACTCAACAGACGTCTGGGGACAGAGGAGACCAGTTTCTCAAGTTTAGAAATAGGAATGCTCTCCCATTCATGTCTAATACAGGCCTCTAACTGTTCAATCGTCTTGGGCCTTCTTTGTCGCACCTTCCTCTTTATGATGCACCAAATGTTCTCTATAGGTGAAAGATCTGGACTGCAGGCTGGACATTTCAGTACCGGATCCTTCTCCTACGTAGCCATGATGTTGTGATTGCTGCAGAATGTGGTCTGGCATTATCTTGTTGAAAAATGCAGGGTCTTCCCTGAAAGAGATGACGTCTAGATGGAGCATATGTTGTTCTAGAACCTGAACATAGTTCTCTGCATTAATGGTGCCTTTCCAGACATGCAAGCTGCCCATGCCACAAGCGCTCATGCAACCCCATACCATCAGTGATGCAGGCTTCTGAACGGAGCGTTGATAACAACTTGGGCTATCCTTGTCCTCTCTGGTCCGGATGACATGGCGTCCCAGTGTTCCATAAAGAACTTCAAATCGTGACTCATCTGACCACAGAATAGTCTTCCATTTTGCCACACTCCATTTTAACACTAGAAGTCCCAGAGAAGGGTCATTCAACATTTCTACCTTTGGAACCCAGAGACGGGTCGAGTGACCCGAAGGATTTTAGCTAACATCCTATAATGAGCTGTTAACAGGCGCTTTTGTTTTGTAAATAAGGCCATTACTGGCGCACCACAGGAGGGGGCA
Source organism: Garcialebias charrua (assembly GCA_038048925.1). Classification (NCBI taxonomy): domain Eukaryota; kingdom Metazoa; phylum Chordata; class Actinopteri; order Cyprinodontiformes; family Rivulidae; genus Garcialebias; species Garcialebias charrua. Next base: position 5,504 of record JBBPBX010014788.1, on the reverse strand, counting down.
CACTAATTTGACTAAGGCTGCGCTTTTTTGCGCAAGTGAACTTGGCTTCTAAATCCCCCGGTCCCTTTCAGTGGGCTACATATGTTGGTCCGTCACTTGACCTCAGGTCATGTGACCTATGTCGGTCCGTCAGTTTACCTCAGGTCATGTGACCTGTGTCGGTCCGTCAGTTGACTTCATGTCGTGTGACCTGTGTCGTTTTGTCAGTTGACCTCAGGTCATAAGACCTGTGTTGGTCCGTCACTTGACCTCAGGTCCTGTGACCTGTGTCGGTCCGTCAGTTGACCTCAGGTCATGTGACCTGTGTCGGTCAGTCAGTTGACCTCAGGTCATGTGACCTGTGTCGGTCCGTCAGTTGACCTCAGGTCATGTGACCTGTGTCGGTCCGTCAGTTGACCTCATGTCGTGTGACCTGTGTCGGTCCGTCAGTTGACCTCAGGTCATGTGACCTGTGTCGGTCCGTCAGTTGACTTCATGTCATGTGACCTGTGTCGTTGTGTCAGTTGACCTCAGGTCATGTGACCTGTGTTGGTACGTCAGTTGACCTCATGCCGTGTGACCTGTGTCGGTCCGTCAGTTGACTTCATGTCGTGTGACCTGTGTCATTTTGTCAGTTGACCTTAGGTCATGTGACCTGTGTTGGTCCGTCACTTGACCTCAGGTCATATGACCTGTGTCGGTCCCTCAGTTGACCTCATGTCATGTGACCTGTGTTGGTCCGTCAGTTGACTTCATGTTGTGTGACCTGTGCTGGTCCGTCACTTGACCTCAGGTCATGTGACCTGTGTTGGTCCGTCACTTGACCTCAGGTCATGTGACCTGTGTTGGTCCGTCAGTTGACCTCAGGTCATGTGACCTGTGTCGGTCCGTCAGTTCACCTCAGGTCATGTGACCTGTGTCAGTCCGTCACTTGATCTCATGTCATGTGACCTGTGTCGGTCTGTCAGTTGACTTCATGTCGTGTGACCTGTGTTGGTCTGTCACTTGACCTCAGGTCATGTGACCTGTGTTGGTCCGTCACTTGACCTCAGGTCATGTGACCTTTGTCGGTCCGTCAGTTGACCTCATGTCATGTGACCTGTGTCGGTCCGTCAGTTGACCTCATGTCGTGTGACCTATGTCGGTCCGTCAGTTGACTTCATGTCATGTGACCTGTGTCTGTCCGTCAGGTGACGGACAACAATAGGTCAAGCATGTTTTAGAACACAGCAATGGGCCACCTGCATGTGCCGGCACGCACCGTATATACATGCGCCAAGGACAAGGAGAGAGACAGTACTTGTAAGCAAAATAATTTATTTGACAGAACATCAAAGTTACAGGATAGTCAGCACAGCAGAATAAGACAATTTTATGCATAAAATTGTTCTGGAGCAGACAAAGCTTTCCGTTCAGTGGATGTCCCAAAATGTTCAACTGTGAGATAACTTCAGGGTCTGTTATGTGTGAATTCAGGTCAGGGCCTCTCTTCTGACTAAGGGGGGAAGTGCAAGCAGAGTCTTAGGCCCTGTTTACACGGACACTGTGTGGGGGAAACGCAACTTTTGGGTATGTTAATTAGGTTGAAAGTTTTGCGTTGACATGGGCGAATTCTGTGGATACGACTCTCTCCCCTCCACCCCCCGTACTCATGAATTTACTGTAGTTACCATGCTGGGCCTGTAGATGGCGCTGTGATTTTTGGAACCTTCACTACTGCGCACGCGTGCCACTGCTGCCTGAGGTAAACAAACAGAGCAGACGAGGCAGCCTGTTTTCCTCTCTGGCTAAAAGTTCAGCTAAACTACAAGTTGTTGTCAACAAGTTAACAACAAGTTAAAGCTGGAATTTGGATAAGAGTCAACAGATTTGACACCAAGTGTGGGACCTGCTTCATCTGCGCACCAGTTGCTGACTGACTGGACCGTCCGGAACCGAGTCAACATGTCTGACTTTAGTCCGTGAGAATCAGCTGATTTACAGCAGGGCTACAAGGTAAACCATGTTCTTAATAATGTTTCCTTGTGTTTAGTTCGATCACAGAACAACCAACTGAGGTTTTATTTTTATTTTTTTCCTGCGAGGTCGAAGCTGTTCCACGAAGCGGACCGGCGGTTCGGATGTGGGTCCAGTGTCCAGCAGGATGAAAACAACAGAGTCCAGTTCATTAAAGTTCGGTTAACGTGTTTTTAAAAGTGTTCAATTTAATTCTCAGTGTTTGTGACATGAGTTTGTGGTGTTGAATAAATAAATAAATTAAAAATCAACCTGGTGTCTTCATTTTCAACATGCAGCATGTTAGGCATGACGTAACGAGTCCAGATAGCTTCATTTAGCTCAGATAAATGTAAATATCTCCCACGCTAACATAAATACTGTTTATTATTGTTAAACTGTTAATATATAGCACATTTAGTATGTTATAGTGCAGCGTGACACGTGAAATGTCCGACTGCCTCGTTAACAGCGACAACTGGATCCAGGCAGCTGGCTCTCTTCCAACACAGATGCAGGTAAGGTGTAGAATAATTAAATATGAGAATCAAAATATATTCCATCAGCTATAGTTCAGAAAGTGGTGCGTGTGTCCACTGTCCAGTCCACCGCCATTGTTAAAATGCCGGCTGTCTGCGCGTGCGTGCTGCGTGCATGTGTTCAAACAAAAGCTCCACGGGAGATGTTTACATTATCAACGGGGGGTCAGCGAAAAACTTCCACCTTGAGAGCAGGGTCAGAAAAGTATCGGTGTCATCGAGGGGGGCCAGCGGTGTCGTGTAGGCGATAAGCAAAGTCGCAAAGAGAAAGTAGCGGTTACACTCAAAATACGCGCCGTGTAAACTGGCCCTTACTTACCTGGTGGAAACATTGGAATGCAGTTTGTGCAGTCTGGTGTGGTGGGGGTGTCTGAGTTGTGTGCACGCATATTTATAACAAAAGGCAGTTAATGGCCCACTAATGTGGACCCACTAATGGCCCACTAATGGTTGGTTTGGACTAAGGGTCTTTTGACCCTCTTTCAGGACTTCTGGGGGGAGGTCGAAAATCCTGGGACTTCTAGTGTTAAATGACCCCTGGCCCAGTATAAGCGTCTGAGCTTGTGGAGCTTGCTTAGAAATGGCTTCCTCTTTGCACTGTAGAGTTTCAGCTGGCAACGGCAGATGGCACGGTGGATTGTGTTCACTGACAATGCTTTCTGGAAGTATTCCTGAGCCCATTCTGTTATTTCCTTGACAGTGGCATTCCTGTTTGAGGTGCAGTGACGTTTAAGGGCCCGGAGATCACGAGCATCCAGTAGAGTTTTACGGCCTTGACCCTTACGCACAGCGATTGTTCCAGATTCTCTGAATCTTTTGATGATGTTATGCACGGTTGATGATGATAACTTAAAAGTCTTTGCTATTTCACGCTGGGTAACATCATTCTGGTATTGCTACACTATCTTTCTGTGCAAATATGGTGAATTTGGTGATCCTCTTACCATCTTTACTTCCGGCTCTGGACGAAGCAGCAGCTTTTCTCCTCTGCTCCTTCCCTCCCGAGTTTTCCTCTCCCTGCTTGGCTACTTTGTCTTGTCTGCAGTTTTTCAGTGCTCGCTCGAACGCAAATTGAAGATGGATCTGGTTTCGTGGGCTGTCAACTCTATTGATACAATTTTTTCTATGAAGCGTTCCGGTCCTAGGGAACCGGCTTGCCCTTCGAAGACGCATCAAGCTGGGTATATCATGGATTCCTGGGGAGAATGGAAAATGTTATGCTTGACTGTGCTTTCTGTCGAAGATGTTGAGGATTTATTATAATTGAATTTATGATAGCAGGTTGGCTTGTGTGGAGTTCTCTGCTATTGGAAAATCAGGAAGACTTCCGTGGCATTCAACGTGCTGACTAAGCTTCCTTCTCAGAACGAGTCTGTGATCTGAGCTGTAACCTCCATGAATCAGCTGCTATATGAGTTGAACCGCAAAGTGGAGGCGGCCACTGAGCACCGCAGACCACCGGTAAGGTTTGGAACTCGTACGCAGCCAGGAGGGTCACATCTGGGGGAGGACTCATAGCTCGGGTCGGTGAAAAGCTTCCCATAATTTGGAGTGTATTGGATTTCGGACGGCCATCTGGACTCAAGGCTACAGAAAGTACACTGAGAGCCTGCCCTGAAGATAAATCATGCTAATCTAATCAGACTCCCCGAGCAGCCTTGGACAGGCTGACTACAAATTCTCCGGAGTCTGAGCAACTGAAGAATGAAACTACTGTCGCAACCCCCCCTCCCTCACTGGAGAACTTTCTGTGTACTCTAAGTCAGATAAGGCTGGCTGGTCCCATCTGCAGAACTGTGGCTAATCTGAACGGGGCTCATGGACTTTATCTCACTGGTTCGCCCTCATATGCAAATGTGATTTGTCTTAACTGTTGCTTGCTGGTAGAGTTTTTGCTGTATCATATGGTGTCCTGTAAGACAAAATGTGATAGATCTTTTTTTGTAATACCACTGATTAGCCTCATGTTACCTTCCTTTTTTTCCATATCTTAAAGGACAACACCCACCGTGACAGTAACAATTCACCATATTGGAGAATTACTGTAGTATTTTATGAATTTTATTTTCATTTTTGCATTTGGGCCAGGCGAGGGTTAAAAAAAAAAAAAAAAAAACCCACTCCCGAATGAATCCGGAAACCTGGCCGAAAAGTCCCGAAGGGTCATGCCTCTTGTTACATGGATCTCCACCCAGAAGGCAGAAGGTAGGAGTGAGTTTCCATGGAGGTTTATGAGAGAGAGTGCGTTAAAACTGCATATTTCCTGCATATTTCCTGGTGCATTTGTGTGTGGACCAGCGCTCTGATTTTATTTATTATTTATTTTATAACACCGCTGCGGACCTGTTGCTGCTCTAATTCATTCTGCCCCTGAGGAGCGAGCCGCGCGCGGTCTCTGGCTCCTCGTTCCGCTCCGCTGGTCACCTTTGAAGTTCCTCGTGCCGGTGTAATTTGCTCCCTCGAGTGTATGTATCTGCTCTTATCTCTCGTCAGCCTTGTTGCAGCAGCACGGGTCGTGAAGCATGCGCGCGGGCAGAGCTCAGCTGCGAGGCTGGCTCTGGGTGCCTTTCTCATCACGGGGCGAGAGAATAAAAAGTCGATGCGGAAATGAATGAATTTGTCGCGATCAAACGAATTAAACTAGTATGTCTAAGTGGATGCTCGCTCAGAATATGATGACATGAGTGAGCGACAGCAGGATTAATCAACAGGCAGCTTTATGGAATATTTAAAAATGCTTCCTTTTTCTTTTCCTCTGCTCGCCTGTAACTCCAAGGCGTCACTCTGGTGACGTGAATGCCCTTGTGAATGCCCATATATGGAGAGGGGCAGATTTTCCCGGAGCTGCATGCTAAAATCTGCTATAAATCATGAAATAACACATTTAGTGTTATTTCTCCACAATATAAGTAAACGCTCCTGTATTATTTTTAAATAAACTAATAAATATTAATGGCGATGCAATTTGAAAACATGGTGGGTGTTGGGCTT
>JBBPBX010014787.1:0-44149 GCA_038048925.1 Garcialebias charrua | reverse complement strand
TGTATGTATGTATGTATGTATGTATGTATACAGAGTATGCAGAGGACAGAGTAAGATGAAGGAGGATGACTCACTATGGCAACACCTGAAGAGAAAAAAAGTTGAAAGAAGAAGACATTTGTTCCTGTTAACATCTGACCATAGACTTTAATAAACTCGAAGAGAACTAAAGGTTTATAATTTTAAAGTCGGAGTGTCTGTCATCTGTAATTTTAGTTTTTCTGCCTCCTGTCTTCCTCTCACTTCAATAACTGTCATCATCAAACAGAGTGAAGATAAAAACTGAAATAATAAAATTACTGCAGACTTTATGAGAAAGAAAGATCATTAAGTTGCAGCTTTTAATTTTACAGATGAGCTTTAAATAAATTTGACAGAATAATTAGCTAAATCCACCATAAAGTTTAACATCTATAATAAAACCCACCACACATTTTCAGCATGAAAGACATGCACAAGTGCAGAACCAGGAGCTGTGGGATTCATAAGCAGGCTAAAATATTAACCACAACTTGTTCAACTAAGATACTTTCATTCAGTATTTGAACAGCTCATCTTTTATCCTAATTTCTCATTAAAAAATGAAAAATAACCTGAGGGATGACATGCAATGCCCCTGGGCAGAACATGAGGTCCAAGCGAAGAACAAACAAATAAATCACAGTTTAGAAGAAGACTGTTGCTACTGAGGAGCTCTTGTTTTGTGGTTGGACCACAGTATCACATGAGGGGAATGGAAGAATTAAAAAGGATGCTGATGTAATCAAAATTAGCATGAAAAATAAGGATCAACATTAAACAAGTAAATGTTACATCCATAGATATGATAATAAAACGTCTTATTGAGATCAAATAATCAGTGAAAACAACTCGTTTCCTTTCTTAATGATTGATCATCAGTGTAAGCTACAGCAAACACTGCATCCCTGAGCTGATGACATGTTCATGATCAAACAGGGTCCGGACCCCCTCTGCTGGTTGTAAATTATTATGACAAGCGCATAATGGGCAGATGGTTGTAGTTTGAAGGTTAAGCAACACACCCGTCATTTTATGTGATGCAGACTTCAGTAATAACATACCATAATCGATTGTCCATCCTGTGTCATCTGGTTATTTACAGCAAAATGCTCTTTGGAAGCAAACTGCGTCTATAGATAGTAAAAAAAAAAAAGTACACTTATCAATCATCCACTGCCTCCCCCACCCAAGTCCTCTCACCTTACAGAGACATGATCCAGCCTGAGGGCCATCTGAACCAGGTGCTTCCATTAATTACTCTGCAGAGTTTGGGAATATGATCAGATTCCAGTTTGACTTTGGTGCTTCATCAATAGGCCTGACAGGTTCTCGTCAGATGGTTTGAGTGTGCGACATGGCGTTCCACAGGGTTTGAACTTTGACTGTGGATTATTATAGACTACTTCCAAGCCGCATTATGGAATAACTTTTTTTTAAAAAAATTTATAGATTTTAATTATACCAAGGACTGGATCGTGTCTCAGCTGCACTTAATAATCTACCCCTTACTCTTCATATGTTCTTTCTGCTAATTAGTTCAGGCAGCTCATGAAATGTGAAGCGAATGGAAACCCCACTGGAATAATAATCACTGAATTGTTAGAACTGAGACGCATTGAAATATTTTCTTAAATGTTATCTGTCTCGTATAAGACTGATACTAGAGCTCAGCTCAGGCTTTTGCTAAGATGTTGGTCGTTAATTAATTTCTAATAAAATAACAATAAAGCAGGAGAATTTAAAAAAAAAATTCTAATAAAATTTTAAGTTTTTTTGTGTGTTTCATGTGTGTGTTTTGTTTTATTTATGTAAAATATATTCTACAAGATATTTCCAACAAACTGCCGAAAGTAATTTTTGAAATTCACATCACTCGCTGCATTTCATGCCATGACTTAGAGAAAAAAAATGTTTTATTGGCATTATGTTGAGAAATGGCAGTGTGGTAACAGTTTTTAGGGAACCTGTGTTGTGTATAATAACCTATGTATAATAAATAATAACTTGTGTATAATAACTTGTCTATAATACCCTGTATAATGTGTACAGTAACCTGTGTATAGTAACTTGTATAACCTGTATAACGTGTATAATAACGTATATAATAACCTGTGTAAAAAACGGATTCCAAAAAAGTTGGGACACTAAACAAATAAAAACTGAATGCAATGATGTGGAGGTGCCAACATCTAATATTTTATTTGTAATAGAACATAGATGACAGATCAAAATGTTTAAACTGAATGTATACATTTTAAGGGAAAAATATGTTGTTTCAAAATTTCATGGTGTCAACAAATCCCAAAAAAGTTGGGACAAGTCCATTTTTACCACTGTGTGGCATCCCCCCTTCTTCTTACAACACTCAACAGACGTCTGGGGACAGAGGAGACCAGTTTCTCAAGTTTAGAAATAGGAATGCTCTCCCATTCATGTCTAATACAGGCCTCTAACTGTTCAATCGTCTTGGGCCTTCTTTGTTGCACCTTCCTCTTTATGATGCACCAAATGTTCTCTATAGGTGAAAGATCTGGACTGCAGGCTGGACATTTCAGTACCCGGATCCTTCTCCTACGTAGCCATGATGTTGTGATTGCTGCAGAATGTGGTCTGGCATTATCTTGTTGAAAAATGCAGGGTCTTCCCTGAAAGAGATGACGTCTAGATGGAGCATATGTTGTTCTAGAACCTGAACATAGTTCTCTGCATTAATGGTGCCTTTCCAGACATGCAAGCTGCCCATGCCACAAGCGCTCATGCAACCCCATACCATCAGTGATGCAGGCTTCTGAACGGAGCGTTGATAACAACTTGGGCTATCCTTGTCCTCTCTGGTCCGGATGACATGGCGTCCCAGTGTTCCATAAAGAACTTCAAATCGTGACTCATCTGACCACAGAACAGTCTTCCATTTTGCCACACTCCATTTTAAATGACCCCTGGCCCAGTGCAAACGTCTGAGCTTGTGGAGCTTGCTTAGAAATGGCTTCCTCTTTGCACTGTAGAGTTTCAGCTGGCAACGGCGGATGGCACGGTGGATTGTGTTCACTGACAATGCTTTCTGGAAGTATTCCTGAGCCCATTCTGTTATTTCCTTGACAGTGGCATTCCTGTTTGAGGTGCAGTGACGTTTAAGGGCCCGGAGATCACGAGCATCCAGTAGAGTTTTACGGCCTTGACCCTTACGCACAGCGATTGTTCCAGATTCTCTGAATCTTTTGATGATGTTATGCACGGTTGATGATGATAACTTAAAAGTCTTTGCTATTTTACGCTGGGTAACACCATTCTGGTATTGCTGCACTATCTTTCTGCTCAACAATGGTGGAATTGGTGATCCTCTTACCATCTTGGCTTCTGAGAGACACTGACACTCTGAGCAGCTCTGTTTATGCCCAATCATGTTGTCAATTGACCTAATTAGTGTTAATTGGTCTTCCATAAAGCTTTTCAGCAGATGGAAGCATGAAGTGCTCCAAAATCTCCTGATAGCTGCATTGACCCTGCCCTTGATAAAACACAGTGGGCCAACACCATGCTGACATGGCACCCCAGACCATCACTGACTGTGGGTACGTGACACTGGACTTTTGGCATTTTGGCATTTCCTTCTCCCCAGTCTTCCTCCAGACTCTGGCACCTTGATTTCCGAATGACATGCAAAATTTGCTTTCATCCGAAAAAAGTACTTTGGACCACTGAGCAACAGTCCAGTGCTGCTTCTCTGTAGCCCAGGTCAGGTGCTTCTGCTGCTGTTTCTGGTTCAAAGGTGGCTTGACCTGGGGAATGCGGCACCTGTAGCCTATTTTCTGCACAGGCCTGTACACGGTGGCTCTGGAATCGGCCCTTCTCCACAATCTTCCTCAGGGTCCGGTCACCTCTTCTCGTTGTGCAGCGTTTTCTGCCACACTTTTCACTTCCCACAGACTTCCCATCACCGAGGTACCTTGATACAGAACAGAACAGTAATTTCCTTCATATTCCTCGGACCAAATTGAGGACCATGGGAGACCGAGCATTCTGTGTGGCTGCCCCCCGCCTGTGGAACTCCCTCCCTGACGACCTGAGAGCTCCACAGTCACTGGTTGACTTTAAAAGCAGCATAAAGACTTTTCTTTTTAAGCAAGCCTATTCTGCCTCCACATGATTTTATCTTTGATCTTAGTCGATATTATTATTGATTTTATTTGATTTTATCACTTGTTTTATTTTGATCTTTGCTTTGTTACACTTTGTAGCACTTTGAGATTTTTATTAATGAAAAGTGCATTATAAATTGAATTCATTATTATTATTATTATTATTACAGCACTCTGGGAACAGCCTATTCGTTCAGAAATTTCTTTCTGTGTCTTACCCTCTTGCTTGTCAATGATGACCTTCTGGACAGCAGTCAGGTCGGCAGTCTTACCCATGATTGCGGTTTTGAGTAATGAACCAGGCTGGTAGTTTTTAAAAGCCTCAGGAATGTTTTGCAGGTGTTTGGAGTTAATTTGTTGATTCAGATGATTAGTTTAATAGCTCGTTTAGAGAACCTTTTCATGATATGTAAATTTTTTGAGATAGGAATATTGGGTTTTCATGAGCTGTATGCCAAAATCATCAGTATTAAAACAATAAAAGACCTGAAATCTCAGTTAGTGTGCAATGAATCTAAAATACATGAAAGTTTCATTTTTATCATTACATTATGGAAAATACTGACCTTTATCACAATATGCTAATTTTTTTAGAAGGACCTGTATAACGTGTATTATGACCTGGCTGTGTATAATAATGTGGATAACCTGTGTATAATAACCTTTGTATAATAATCTGTATAATAATGTGTATAACCTGTGTATAACCTGTGCATAATAACATGTGCACAATAACCTGTATAATGTGTATAACCTGTGTATAATAATCTGTATAATCTGTGTATAATAACATGTGTATAACCTGTGTATAATAACATGTGCACAATAACCTGTATAATGTGTATAACCTGTGTATACTAATCTGTATACTGGTAATAACCTGTGTATAATAACCTGTATAAATAAAGGTTGAATGAAAAAAATTATCAATTGCAAATCTATGATCAATGATTATAAACTGAAAGTTTCACAGTAATTTAAATTCAATTTTAAATAAAGCACTCAGAATATGTGTTGGGGATGCCTCTCAGCTACTACCACACTCGGTTTTAGCACAATATTTGTAGGTACAGCCACCTTTGTGTTTCGGGGTCAGTTTGCTGTGGAAGCCACCTTGAACTGAGATGACCAAAAGCTATCAGTTGTAGAGGTTTGTCCAATGACAACTTTCTGCTAGTTTCACTTTTTTTTCTTCTGTGGTTCAGGACATATTTTGTAACAGATAAACACAAAAAGAAAAAAAAAAAAATCATAAATCTTTCACCTTTTGTGACAGGCAATAAAAAATGAGGCAGCATTCAGAACATATTTACATGTCAAGATGATTTATTATAGATTTATTGGTTGTTTCTATGTTTCCCATAGAATCTGTACAAAATCCCACAAAAAGTGCTTATACTCTCTTTTTAAATACAAAAAATATATATAAAAACACCAACAGGACATTGTTAGTTATCCAACATTCATTTGTGATGGTCTTTATGAGAAATAATGGTGACAATAAAATTAAATAAACATTTTAGAGCCCACTTCAGACACAGTGTAAAGTCAAGGACAAAATAAAAACAGATACACACTTGAAAATGAAAGTAATTTACAATTGTCTCTAACAGTATTATCAATCTTCTGTATTTCAGCTTTTTAATTAAATACTTTAGTTTTCCCTGATTAGTGTTGACTCGTCCCTGTGTTTATCTTGGTTGTCTCGTTGCTCCTTCATTGATTGGATTTCATCATCTTCACATATGTAGGAATTTATGTTCCTTTTAAAATAACTCAGAATCATTAATGCTGCAGTCTGCAGTTCTGTAGTGCAGTCTGTAAGTTTTCTAAAAATATATTTTTAACATATTTCTTCACTCTGTCACTATCTCCTGACAGACTGATGTTAGACAAAGTAATCTCTGAAAAAAACTATAGTCCCCTTGCTTCTCTAAAAGCATTTCTAAAAAGCCACAGTGACCCGCCGTTAACCAGCCAATAAAAACAGAGTTTTTAACCAGCCAATAAAAACAGAGCTTCTCACTTCTCACGCTCCTAACCCACGCCCCCCCCCACCCCAGCCCCGCCGCCGCGCCGGCAGGTTCTCGTTGAAATAATTGCAAAGCGATGCAAAACTGTTTTGTATGTGACACAAATGTATTAAATTCCCCTTCTTCATCCCTGATCTGGACTTTTCTTTTGTTTTTTTGCCAAAAGTCAAGTGATCGCTTCCTCCTCCACTGACTCATGACAGAAACATTGAGGAAATGAATGAATTTGTCACGAGCGAATTAAACTCATGTCCAACGTGGCTGCGCGGCTCTGCAGATTTCATGGTGTTCTGGTGTGCTGGACCAGCGCTCCCTGTTTTTATTTTATTTTTTAGAACGTTTTATTAACATATAAACACAGAACTTCGCAGCGGCTGACAGGACATGCAGTGGAGGCGGAGCATTCGGAAGCAGAGCTGAATTTCACAGAGAGCAAGAGGGAGCAGAGCCATATATGGCTCTGAGGGGGAGGGACCAGAAACGTGTCTCTGTTCAAAATTTTCCTAAGTTCCAGTGTGTTCCAGAAATTACATATAGCACCTTTAAGGAATACAAACATGGAAACCCAGATGAAATTAAATATAGGTAAGCAGAAATACTGTACAGCATATGGAAACCAATTATCCATTTTAAAGCTGTGCCTGAAGTGGCCTTTTATTACACCTTTTGACACCAAGTAAAACTTCAAGCACCAATAAAAACAGGAGAAAGGAGTAAAAGGGTGCTTTAGTGTTGCTTAAAATATATATATATATATTTTAATCACAGTTTCTCTGCCGTTTTCCCTTTAAACCAAATACTTCACTGATTTGAAATAAACGGAAACATTCACAAACAGATTTCCAGTCAGTTCTTCAGCAGGTAACAATAAAACATTCAAAACAAACATGAAAAATATGTTCATTCTTAATCCAGTGTTAGAAAATTAAAATCCCATTTTCCCAGGAAACAAAAGATTTTACACACTTTGACCGTGTGCAGGAATTTTCTTCAGGCACTGACTAAGACGTCTCTGTAACATAAGCTTAAAAGCAGGTGAAGAAATAAAAATTAAAATGCCTTCACACCGTTACATCCACAGCCTAGGACTCACAATGTCTGCTTTTTGAGTGTTTACAGCAGCTCTGCCTCATCCTCGTCATCTTCAGACCCTGACGGCCCCTGGCGGACCTCCTCGTACCACTTGTTGGTCAGGGTCTTCATCTGGATCCGGCCGTGTAACAAGTCCTGTGAAAAACACCAGCAGGCTTGTAATGATGCATATCATTATAAGCATATAAACATACAGAGGAGTGGAACGGGAAAAAACCTTCTAAAAACACTTCTAATGTTTTATACTTTATTGTCATTAAAGTCTTACCAAGTCTGAATGTTCTTAAAACATTTTTATCATTAAGCACTGCTACTTATGTTAAAATAAGAATTATTCCTCAGCCAAAGCAAGCAATAACTAGAGAAATAGCATTTTCTGCTCAAATGTGGTGTACGGCATTTTAACACACCTGCAGTAAAACTGGTTTATGTATGTTTTTTTTTGTGTATGCTTTGTATGTTTTTATCGTTTTAATTAACTTGTCTTTTGTCTTATTGTACAGCACTTTGGTTACCCCTGTGGTTTTTAAAATGTGCTATAGAAATAAAGTTGATTGATTGATTGATTGATTGATTGAATGAATGAAGCACTCTGATAAGCTCTTTTTATACCCAATCATGTTGTCAATTGACCTAATTACCGTAGTGTTAATTGGTCTTCCAGCTGTTCGTTATATGCTCAATTTCCTTTTTCCAACCACTTGTTGCTACTTGTCCCAACTTTTTTGCGATTTGTTCACACTGTGAAATTTTGAATCAACATATTTTTCCTTTAAAATGTTACATTTACTCAGATTAAACTTTTGATCTGTCATCTATGTTCCCTACTTTTTTGTAATCCGGTTTGGAGCTAATTTACGTTGATATAGACATTTGGGGACCTATCAGTATCTGTGATAATTGTCCCACTATGTGCCGATATAAACACTTCCTCTAATTTTCACCTCTAAAATGCTGAGAACCAGCCATAACTGTACAATTTATCCAGCAGATACAAGAAGTCATCGCCATTCACTTAAGTTGCAATTTCATTTTCAGTGCAGACAAGGCAGGGAGCAACTACTGTGTTGCATATTTTGCTAAACAGCATGGTAAGTTTATTTTAACTGATCTGTAAAATAAATCAACAATAATAAATTATCTTCAATCCTCCAACCCACTTGTCATTAGCTATGTGCCTCTCAAGTTAGCAAGCTAATGTTGGAGTTCAGTTCACCTTCACAACTTTAACTCCGTTGTCAGTAGTTATAGCAACAGTCCTGTCAGATTGAGCTTCCAGTTTGTGAGGACATCCAGTAACGTTATCTTTGTCGTCCTCAATGGATTGTATTGTTTGTCTGAAATCTTTACTTCTCTACAAAGAAAAAAAAAACTGCTGCTGCAGTCAATTACCGGTAGTCCTTCTCCATAAGTGACTGACTGTTTAAACAATAAACAGGGAAGGGTGTTTCTTTGTTTAATTTATATAGCACACATGATAACTTTATGGGGAATAGTGGAAGATGGAAAATGCGAACACACGTTAGGAAGACTTGTATGAGCAGTGCACCACTTGTAAACCTAATGCGGGACTAGGTATAGTGTGGATCTGATTTGCTTAGCTTCATGGTTGCTAACAGCTGCGCTAAATAAACAAAACCTGCTCCACTCACTGGTTACTTAGATTGTTGGGGGTGGCAAAGCAAAAAAAAATTCAGCCATTATATAACGATGGTCGCCTTCCCCTCCCAATGTTTGGCAATAGCCAAAAATGTCCATGTCTGTCGGGCTCTAAAAATTGCAATAACTCTAAAATGTTCGGTTTTCCAAACATAAATGAATTCTAATGAGTCTAATGAGCCTAAATAGACACTTTTTAGAAAAGCTGCGTTGCTGTCATGTTACTCTAAAACCTCAGCAGTCAGATAATTTTAAGGAGTAAGAAAATAATCTGGATTATTAATGCAGATCTTGACACCCTTGCCAAAAACATACATAAGAGTAATATACAAGAGTATATAAGAGAAGTAGGAGTGGAAACAATAAAATATGCTTTATGAATAATGATGTATAGTTGATGTAATGCATTGTCTGACAAAGAATGAAGCATTTCTCCCTCCTTGTCTCTCACCTCTTGGGTAAGTCTGCGGGTGAAGAAGGGGTTTAGATACTTAGCATCGAGCCACAAGAAGCCCTTCAGATCTTGTCTCTGGTAGATGTGAGCCTCATACTCCTCCTCTGTCAGCTCTGAAAGGTGCTCTGACTCGATGGTGTTACCCTGCAGGAGAGAGAAGAGAAAGTCAAGACAAATGCAAAAAATGAACCGAAACAGTTGAAAATAAAAAAGCAGTTGCGGAGGAGAGAGGGGGGGTAAATGCAGATAAAAGTTACAATGGTAGAGATGGTGTGGAATTAGGATCACACAAGAAGATGGAGTAAAGGGAGAAAACGGAGAGACATACTGTAAAGAGGATGGAACCATAAGGAAAAATAAGGGTTTGATAGCTGCATGTACGTTGAGGGGGAGGTTGGGGGTTAGCTTTGTAAGACATCAAATATTTAAGTAATAATAATAATGAATTTAATTTGTAATGCACTTTTCATTAACAAAAATCTCAAAGTGCTACTGTACTGTACTGTACTGTAAAATAAGCCAAGGTGCCAGTGATTCCAGTGGTGGTATACAATAAAAAAAGGCTCATCGTCTAACAGTAAATCTAGCAGAATTAAGTGAAATATTAAAAACAATTACTTCTCTTTTAGTATCTGGGAAAATGTATCGACAGCGGCGGATGATAATGAGTGTATCTGTGCAGGGAGAGTGCTTT
Source organism: Garcialebias charrua (assembly GCA_038048925.1). Lineage (NCBI taxonomy): Eukaryota > Metazoa > Chordata > Actinopteri > Cyprinodontiformes > Rivulidae > Garcialebias > Garcialebias charrua. Next base: position 34,057 of record JBBPBX010014787.1, on the reverse strand, counting down.
GCTCTGCGCTGACTCAGCGTCCTCCTCCCAAACCACAATCAAGCCTTTGATGTTTGTCTCTAAAGAGAACAGAGGCTGACGGCAGATGAGAGGACAGCACGGCTACTGTCATCGCAGACAAAGCAGCAGTTCAAGTTCAAGCAGTTGGGACTGTCATTTCATCTCTATTAAAATGTATTAAAATAAAAGTGTTTCTCTCGTTCAGGTAAGTTCAAAAGAAGAAAAAAAAAATGCTGCTCATAAAAGTGGGAATTTAGCAGTGTTTGTGTGCTACACAAGAAGGTTTAACTCTACCATTTTCTGGGTCTTGCTGAGATTAATGTCCTTCTTGTTCTTACGCCTCGACTGGTTTTCCTCGATGTCCATGATACGGATAAGAGGCATGGTGCCTCCTCCGAGGAAGAGGATGGTGAAGAGCACTATGATGATGGTGGTGGTGCCAATGAGCTGACGCTTCTCAATGGGCTCCAGGCCCAAATGAAGGCTCAAAGCGTATGGGATCGCACCGCGCAACCCTGACAGAAACAAAAATAAATAAGAAAACAAAAACAACACATAATTTAGCATGTTAACAAAAAAAAAAGATCACTTTTATTGTCCATCAGAATGAGATAAAAACAACAATTTTCCACTTTGTTTTTGGTGTTTAAGTCAATTATTATTTAGTTATTAGGAATTAGAAAGCAGGAGGATATTGAATGTTAAGTAAAATCACAAGTTTGTTTACATAGGGGCATGTTGATTTATTTAAAAAATAAATTATGTTAGTAATGAAGTCATTTGAACTGTAAATCTACAAAGTAGAAGAAAAACCCCTACAGTTTTTGTTTTGTTTTGTTATTTATAAACAATTTTGAAAGGTATTGGGCATGTCCCACCGGGAGGAGACCCAGAGGAAGACCCAGGACACGCTGGAGGGACTATGTTTCTCGGCTGGCCTGGGAACGCCTTGGGATTCCCCCAGAGGAGCTGGCCCAAGTGGCTGGGGAGAGGGAAGTCTGGGACTCCCTACTTAGGCTGCTACCCCCGCGACCCGACCCCGGATAAGCGGACGAAAATGGATGGATGGATGGAAAGGTATTTATATATATTTTTTTCTTTTCGTATTTACTGCCTTGTAAATGGATGGAGATAATTTTATCCAGCAAACATGTAGCACTTTTACACAATGCTGTCAGTAAACATATGTTAATATTATAAAACATCTGCTGCTATTGTAAAACAACTAGCAACAACTAATAATCAGGTATTGGGATGTTATTCATAGAGATCTTGAATCCTGAAAATTTTGGGGTATATTTTTGTTTTGAGCTATAAGACTGTTTTAGGTATTTTGTGCAAAAAGTTAGAACTATCCTCATTTCAATGGGACAGCCTTGCAATTGAAAAAGGCTTTAAAATTATTTGTTAGCAAGTTTTGAGAGGTATTTCTACAGATGTAGCAACATTATTTAGATTTTTGTTGTTGTTAAAATAAAAAGTCAGTTTTGTTGTTTGTTACAATTTGACCAAAGTCATCTTTAAGTTGATAAATACTTTAATCATCCTTAATGAGCTGGTCCAAGACTGTGAAAGAACCACAACATTATACTTTATTTTACTTGTTTCTCCAAACTAATGAGGTGTTTTAGTATGCATTCTGAAGAGCTCAACCATTTTAAAACTAAAGTACTAAAACAAATATCAATATTAATATTTAAGATTAAAGGACTAGCATTTCTTTAATGTGTGTACATTGCTCCTCCACCTTTTGTGCCACAGTTTTAAACTAAGATTACTTTAAAATCAGGAACGACAGAGTTGTAGCGGTTTTGGTCAAACATTGTAAACATTAGGCATAATCTCATGTAATATTGTCAGATCCCCCAAGATGTAATAATGCTCAGAGTATGTGTTGACGATCACTCTCAGCTACTCCCACAGAAAACCTTAGCTCAATAGCACTACATCTGACAGTATCGATAAAGACACCCCTTCAACAGTAATGAGAGGATGTAGGTTGAGTTGAGGCGACTCCAAAAGTTAATCAGTTCTCGACATACATCCAATGATCGCTTTCTGAAAATTTCCCTAAATTTCCATTAATCTGTCCAGGGGTTCACGAGTTATTTTACTAACTGGCAAGATCTTTATTTGCATCTTTTATACTGTGTCCCGGCCAGGAAATGGTGTGAGACATGATTTTGTTTTGTCTTCCTCCATCCTCATGTAGGTCTCTCTTGTAAATAAGTCTTCGAGGCTCAATGCGAACTAACCTGTATGAATAAAGGTCTAAGAATAATTAAAAAACTAACAGATGGAGTTGACTCCAATAGTTTATGGCAAACCTTTAAAAGTAGATCTCATGGGATCAGTTAGCTCTTGGAGTATGGGTTGAAGATGATGCTCAGCTACTACCAGACAACATTTTAGCTCAATATTTGAAGTTTTGGCTAAATTAAAGACGTTTCAGTTTGAGGCTGGTTTGAGCTCTGTGTGAGACAAACAGCTGAAATATTTGATCACTTTTAAATCAGAGAAAAGGAAAAATGTGCTGAAATAACAAAACTTTGTAATTTTGCTTGGGTGGGGAAGTGAAAAAAGAGACAAAAGTATTTGTTGTTTACTAACCTTGACAACAGAGACACTGATGCCTGAACATTGTGCTTAGGCAGCGACTTCAAACACTAACAGAGAGCTGACTGTCCATCAGCTTAAAGGGCTTGTGCATTATCTTACCACTAAACCACATGATGAACATCATTTTGGGTGTGATCTTGTGGTCTCTGAAGAAATTCAGCAGGAACGATAACGGGAAGATGTTCACAGCTCGTCCGAGAAGAACCAGGACCTGCAGAGTGAACCGCAGCGGTCACATGCATGAAGCCCACGTGGATAAGCACGAGTTATTTCATTCACATTAGGCTGATGCTCATGTTTACATAAAAAAGAACTCACAATGCACCAGATGACGAAGGAGAATTCAAAATTATGTGGGAAGCTGAAGATGGAGAGGCCGAGAAATGCAAACACACACGTCTCTGGAGGGAAGAGTAAAGAATTGTGTTAAATTTGCTGTATGAGGAAATGAGGAGGCTAAGTAGGAAATTACTCACCACACATAAAGGCTACAGTGCGCAGCGTCTGCTGCATGAGGATCTGGGTGATGGGAGAGAGGTTGTGATGTGTGTAGTGAGACATCACAATTCCAGCAAACAGGATAGACATGATTCCTGTAATAAGAGAGAATAGGACGTCATAATAAACTCCTCTTTTGAAAAAGGGCCTCGTCATGTGTGCACCCACCTGACAGTTTGATCCCTTCTGCCAGGCCATAAGGAAGATATGCAAAGATGATCATCATGCCAAACTCCAGTGATGGAGTCTTCCTCAAGTCAAAGTGTTTCAGAAACTAATCTGTGAGTTAGGGATTTCAAATCCAGGCAGGGAAATACAGTGCACACAAAGCTTCACACAAACACCCACGTTTCACTAAATGAGTCAGGATACAACAGCTGAGATGAGTCCAGTGAGGGTTCCCAGAGCCGCAGAACCGAAAAACATTTGGAGGAAATACCCCAGCGCTTGCATAAAAGTCTCCCAGCCTGTTACCATGGAGCTGTCAGAGCGAGAGAAGAAACCCTCTGCTGTGCTGTAAAGCAATAAAATAAAAAAGAAAGAAGTGATGAATATTGTAAAAGTTGCACATCCTTTGTTGTAACAGCCACATCTATCAATAGAGGGCAGAAAAACTCCACAGCTTAGAGGAGGGAAGCTACATGTGTTTTATTGTTAAGTGTTCTACACACTTATAATCTAACCATCATGATGGCTGAACAGCAAAATCATCTCCTTTCACTGATCTGGAGCGGAGCATTACGCAACACAAAGAGCAGATAATTATTTGAACGGCATTCATTTGCTCTTATTGGTGCATTTTAAGAACTAGTTAAATTTTTTTCTAAAACAATATAAAAACAGATTTACATAAACGTGTTTGTTTTAACTAAATCCTCACAAAGCAGACAATGTTTTGAGACTTTTACAAGAGTGAAAAAAAACATTTACCGGTATTAACAATCTACATTTGAAGTCATTTGATAAAGCCAGTTGTTTTACAACTACTGAAAATAAAAACTGTTTAAATATTACCCCTAATTAAATATTTATTATTTGTTATTGCTCGCTGCCTCTCGTGCCAACATGCTAAAATTGTATTTTCTGTTGAGAAATGACAGAGTTGTAATCGCTTGGGTCAGATCTTGATAATAATCTTATTATTATCCAGAGTGAGATATCATGTGATGCTGCAAGCCACACGCAGAGCATGTGCTGTGAATGACTCTCAGCTACTACCACATGAATTTGAGCTCAGCAAAACTGAGTTAGATACAGTTTTGTGTTTGCTATGGTGGAATAGTTGCGGCAGCCATCTTGAATTAGAATGACTCTAAAAAGATGGAAATCCAATGACTAGTTTCTGAACTAGTCTCTGAACTTCACATCTGCCTTCAACACCATGATCCCCCAAACTCTGATAGACAAACTATCTACACTTGGACTAAGCCCCTCTATTTGTAACTGGATACTAGACTTCTTAACAGACAGACCACAGTCCGTGAAGATCCACAACTTCTCCTCCTCCACCATAACCCTCAGCACTGGCTCTCCTCAAGGATGTGTGCTGAGCCCCCTTCTGTTCACTCTGCTCACATATGATTGTACAGCCACACTTCCAGGCTGTCATATTGTTAAGTTTGCAGATGATACAGCGGTGGTGGGATGCATCACAAACAATGATGAGTCCAGCTACAGACAGGAGGTGGAACATCTGGAGAGCTGGTGCAAAGAGAACAATCTTCACATGAATGTGAAGAAGACAAAGGAGATGATTGTGGACTTCAGAAGGAACAAACACACCCATGCCCCACTGATAATAGGTGGGTCTGCAGTGGAAGTGGTCTCCAGCTACAAATACCTGGGTGTACACTTGAATGATAACCTCAGCTGGAGCAACAACACCACCAGCCTGATCAAGAAAGGTCATCAGAGACTCTACTTCCTCAGACGGCTGAGACGAGCCGGCCTGAGCAGCCCAGTTCTCACCTCGTTCTACAGGTGTGCAGTGGAGAGCATCCTGTGCTCCAGCATCAACGTGTGGCATGGAGGCTGCACAGTTGAAGAAAGAAAAGCTCTGCAGAGAGTGGTGAAGGCTGCACAGAAGTCTGTTGGAGTCAGTCTCCCCACCATCACAGACATTTACACCTCTAGATGCAGGAAAAGAGCCACCTGTATCATGAAAGACCTCACTCATCCAGCACACTCACTCTTTGCCCCACTCCCCTCAGGACGGAGGTTGAGGAGCATCAAGTGTAGAACCACTAGACTGAGGAACAGCTTCTACCCTGAGGCTGTTAGACTCATGAATAAATAAAAATAAAATTAAAATAAACACTGCAAAATATCACATCATGGTGATGCTGATATGTTTTCTTGTTGCTGTGTTCATCTGTGACCATCTGTGACCATCTGCTCATACAAACTCATGTTCGTGCTGCTGTTTATTCCCACTATATTAGGCTTAGTGTATTACTAGTTGATGTTTTTCTTAGTTAGTTCTCGATGTTATTACTGTTTTTCTCTTTCATTTGTTGTTGGATGTAACTGGGACCTCGTGTACATAATCTCGTTTTCATCTCATGTACCACATGCGGTGCAAATGACAATAAAGACTCTCTGACTCTCTCTCTGACTCTGACTCTGACTCTGACTCTGACTCTGACTCTCTGAATGTTTCATGAAATGCCACCTGGTGGTTTATGATATATTTTAGTAACAGACAAAGAAAGTTGACACCAAATAAGTAACGGCAAACATGTATACAAAGCTCTTGCAAATAATCCACATACAAAGCAGAATTACAGTTGGGAATGTCTCTCAGCTAACACTACACCAAGTTAGATCAGTACAGTATTGGTAAAATTGAGTTTCAGCCATTTTTTTCCCCAAACAGTTGGTTGTAGCAGCCATCTTGAATTGAGCTGACCTAAAGCTATTCAGCTGTAGAGAACATCCAATGGTGACATCAAAGTTCATGCTCAATAATCCAGGTAAAAAATCCAACAAAGTCAAGTCAAGTCATCTGGATGCTTTCTTGTTTTGTTGAAACATTTCATCCTTCATCCAAAGGACTTCATCAGTCCGATGATCCATAACAAACTCAGCTCCGCAAGCAGCACACTTGCATAGTTCACTGATTAAGTCCTTTGGATGAAGGATGAAATGTTTCAACAAAAAAGAAACCGTCCAGAGGACCTGACTCAACATTGTTGGGTATTTACCTGGATTATTGAGCATGAACTTTGATGTTTTGAACCACTTTGGCCATGGCTGCCTCAGAAGCGTTGTCAGTGAACACAATCCACCGCTGCCGTTGCCAGCTGAAACTGAACTGTAAAGTACCTTTCTCAGAAAGTCACTTGGCAAGGTGCTAACAACCAACCAGCCAGCCAAGCCTGTTCAGTCTATCTATTATTCATACTCTCATTTACTCCACAAGGATACACAGACACTTCAGCTCAATTTACAGAATTAACTAACAGTGAGAGATAAACAGATTAAAAAAACGTATTCCAAAAAAGTTGAGACACTAAACAAATTGTGAATAAAAACTGAATGCAATGATGTGGAGATGGCAAATGTCAATATTTCATTCGTAATAGAACATAGATGACAGATCAAAAGTTTAATGTGAGTAAATGTAACATTTCAAAGGAAAAATATGTTGATTCAACATTTCACAGTTTCAACGAAGCCCAAAAAAGTTGGGACAAGTAGCAATAAATGGCTGGAAAAAGGAAATTGAGCATATAACAAACAGCTGGAAGACCAATTAACACTCATTAGGTCAATTGAAACATGATTGGGTATAAAAAGAGCTTCTCAGAGTGTCAGTGTCTCTCAGAAGCCCAAGATGGTAAGAGGATCACCAATTTCATCATTGCTGCGCAGAAAGATAGTGCAGCAATACCAGAATGGTGTTACCCAGCGTAAAATAGCAAAGACTTTTAAGTTATCATCATCAACCATGCATAACAACATCAAAAGATTCAGAGAATCTGGAACAATCGCTCTGCTAAGGGTCAAGGCCGTAAAACTCTACTGGATGCTCGTGATCTCCGGGCCCTTAAACGTCACTGCACCTCAAACAGGAATGCCACTGTCAAGGAAATAGTAAAATAAAATAAATAAATGTCACATTTCTGTCATCTGTGTATGTTTCCCATACAAGACGAAATTCGTCTCTGCATTTAACCCAACCACCACCAGGTGGTGCAGTGAGCAGCCATAGAAAGCGCCCGGGGAGCTGGGGAAATAGGTGTGCACTCATAGACACCCCAAGGTGTGTAGTGGCCGGGGCCGGGGTTTGAACCTGTGTCCTTCGGGTCCCAAGTCGGTAGCCCTGCCTCTACACCATCTTGGCCCCACAGAATGGGCTCAGGAATACTTCCAGAAAGCATCGTCAGTGAACACAATCCACGTGCCATCTGAAACTCTACAGTGCAAAGAGGAAGCCATTTCTAAGCAAGCTCCACAAGCTCAGACGTTTGCACTGGGCCAGGGGTCATTTAAAATGGAGTGTGGCAAAATGGAAGACTGTTCTGTGGTCAGATGAGTCACGATTTGAAGTTCTTTATGGAACACTGGGACGCCATGTCATCCGGACCAGAGAGGACAAGGATAGCCCAAGTTGTTATCAACGCTCCGTTCAGAAGCCTGCATCACTGATGGTATGGGGTTGCATGAGCGCTTGTGGCATGGGCAGCTTGCATGTCTGGAAAGGCACCATTAATGCAGAGAACTATGTTCAGGTTCTAGAACAACATATGCTCCCATCTAGACGTCATCTCTTTCAGGGAAGACCCTGCATTTTTCAACAAGATAATGCCAGACCACATTCTGCAGCAATCACAACATCATGGCTACGTAGGAGAAGGATCCGGTACTGAAATGTCCAGCCTGCAGTCCAGATCTTTCACCTATAGAGAACATTTGGTGCATCATAAAGAGGAAGGTGTGACAAAGAAGGCCCAAGACGATTGAACAGTTAGAGGCCTGTATTAGACATGAATGGGAGAGCATTCCTATTTCTAAACTTGAGAAACTGGTCTCCTCTGTCCCCAGACGTCTGTTGAGTGTTGTAAGAAGAAGGGGGGATGCCACACAGTGGTAAAAATGGACTTGTCCCAACTTTTTTGGGATTTGTTGACGCCATGAAATTTTGAAACAACATATTTTTCCCTTAAAATGATACATTCTCTCAGTTTAAACTTTTGATCTGTGATTTGTTTTATTTTGAATAAAATATTTGATGTCACCTCCACATCATTGCATTACGTTTTTATTCACAATTTGTTTAGTGTCCCAACTTTTCTGGAATCCAGTTTGTACAAAGTAAGCACAAAGGCAAACAACAGGACTCCACCAGTGTTTTCACACAAACTGCAAAATGTCAGTTTCAGTGACCGTTTGGCAAAACCTGCGCAACAAGTTTTTCCATTAGTATACACTGACATACAGCAAACCGTTTTAAGGTTATGAACAGAAACGGACATGTTTCAGAAAACTTTGAAATAGATCGTCAAACATTAAAGGGAAGCTGAGTTCCTAAAATGTCACAGCACATATCAAAGGTACAATGTTCTTTATTTTTCCAGTTGTGTAGACCAACAATACCAGCTCATAGGAATTCTTGTGCAGAGCTCTCTGTCATACAAAACACTGAAACAACACTAAATAAATTAACTAAAAATAAGAACAAAGTGATTTATACCTACACTCTGCAGAAAGTACTGTACAGTACATACAGTACATCTGAACATTCTTTGTTCATGGAAAATCTACCGTGGTTGTCATCATTCTTTAGTTTGTAGACAGGTCTCTCTTGTAAATGAGTCCTCGAGGCTCAATGAGATTAACCTGATTAAATAAAGGTTGAATGAAAATTCTTACTACCACTTCTCAGGTTACTGGAGTTCTTGTTTAGGAGTTGAATGTAGATGCACCAAGTGCTACAGTGTTTTGCCAGGGTGTGTAATGATGACATTTTTCCATCCAGGATAACAGAAACTACCGGTACTGCTTTTACTCGCCCCCGCCCTTCCTGTCACAGTGTATTGCGTAATCTTCAAAACACAGAGCGAACTTTAGCTCACCTGACTACAACCAGACCGATCTTTGAAACCGTGAGACGTTTCTGGTAATGTGTGCAAATTAAGTTTTAACGAAGGTTAACTGGATTATGAATATTACTGTTATCTCAACAGGAAGCAGCTCGCTGTGTTATCTGCAGCATGCCAATCTGTCTAACCCCCAGCCGAGTCAGCATATGAAGGCGGCTTGATTCACGTGCGCAGGCCCTCTACACTTGGTGGTGACCATAGTGATGATGTCTCAGGAGATCCGTCACATCTTCACGTGATTTGGTCTGTTGTTGCTTGGGAAGTTTAACTCTTCTCACCTTTCTAAGGCGAGCAAAACAAAGCAACAGAACCACAATGCAGTTCGGCCAAGCAAGACGTCACCCCATCCAAAATGAATGAAAAGCACGAAGCCTGAAGCTCGTACGAGTAAATCCTGCCAAGAGTTTGTCTACAAAGCATTTTATTTTTTGCCAGATAAGCACTTGTACTGTGATGGGTGCTATTAATTTTAGCACATCATCAAAAAAAAAAAAAAAAAAAAGCAGCTCATGTGACTGTCAAGAAACTTTATCACTGTGACTGAATCAACAAGCACAAATAACAGTGTCTGGATAATCTGCTCTTAAAAATGAACTTTGTTAGCTGGTGACAAACTCTGATGTATCACACGAGACCGTCTCTTGCCACCAGAACTACCGGTACCAGTATATCTCTCCCATCTTATCAGTTACAAGGACAAATACTTCTGCCAGTATGACTAGTAAAGTGAAAAGTTTTGACATTGATGCTATGAGAACCTTTGTGAAATGTTTTAACTGAAGGAGTTTAGAGAAGTTACAAAAAAGAACAAAGCACTTGTGCAAAAATTAATAATAAATAAATAAAAAAGAATAAACTGGCTGCATAATGTTTGTCATTGAGAGCAAATGAAAAAACTCCACTGCTGCAGAAAAATACTTTTGAACACAAACTCTGAAAGACTATGTTGGTTACCATGGAGATTTCTTTTAGACTACCGGTACTTTTATCAAAGCACATCTAAAGCCCTATTATGACAAGTTGTCCTTCTTGTGAAAAGGTGGGGGTATTTCTAATTTTACGCACTGTGGTCAAACCAAAAAGTCCTACTTTTGTGGTAAAATAATACAAATACTGGCAATAAATATAAATATCCAACATTAATAAAACTTACCTCAAGTTGCCTTTTTGGACATGCATGCATATATGTGTACACAATGTACTTGAGAGGAGATTATTACAGCCTCATATAAAATCAATGATGATGATGAGATCGGTATCGGTCGATACCCAGATTTAGTCAAAGTCAACTTTATTGTCCGAACTGCAATATGTACAGGACATACACAGGATTGAAATTGTGTTTCTCTCAGTCCCTCGGTGCAACAGTAACCATTTAAACACTGAAACACTGAAACATTTAATAAACATAAGCATAAAATACTATTTTATTTAAGTTTATTTAAGATTTAAGTATCGGATCGGAAGTAAGAAAATGTGGATTGGTGCATCCCTAGTTTTAATGCCACAGCGCAAAAAGCTATGTAGTTTCTGTAAGTAGGTCTAGGAAGAAGGGAAAAAAAATCAGTATTGGTATCAGTTATCAGCTAAATAAGTTTTAACATATGGGCATATCGGATATTGGCCAAAAATCCAACATCGTGCATCCCTAGTTTTTTTGCTTGATTTGCCAAATGTCTCTTACAGATTGCATTATGTACTTGATTTTTTAATGATTTTTATTATCATCATTATGACTGGACTTGGAAGTTCGGCTGACTAAGTTAAATATATTATTTTAACATCACTACTGCCTTATTTTATCCCCATCCAAATGGACTTTGATAGGACAATTTCAGTCTGTTAATGTATCTTAGACTTTAAGACATGTTATAATATCTCAACAGCAGCGGCCCTGCCCATTTCATTCTGTCATAAATAACTCTGTAAGCCGTCATCAGGGTGGGTAATGATGAAAGCCTGTTTCAACATCATGCATGGACTGATTATAATCTAAATGTAGCAAGCCATGTGTCTTACTTGGTGAGGACAATGGAGACAGCGTCGTTGAGGATACTCTCCCCAAATACCAGCATGTTGAGGACTGGGTCCACGTTGAGAGCATTAAATATGGCGATAGTAGCTACAGGGTCCACAGCTGAGATTAGAGAGCCAAAAGCAAAGCTATAGTGTGAAAAAAGGAAGTGAGAAAAGAAGAACTTAAAGCTATAGTGTGAAAAAAGGAAGTGAGAAAAGAAGAACTTCACATAACAGCTTAACATTCATGCTTTTCTGGGTAAAGAACTTTTAAAACATTAACACAGCCAACTGACATGCACCAAACATGTCTGTTGCAACCTGAGTGCATACCTAAACAAAGCAAGCAAATACTTTGTTTCTTTAAGAAGTTCAATTGCTTAAGAAAACAAATGCGGTTCCAAATTATTATGAAACAAGGTGAGGTTTAACTGTAATTACTGCAGCTAATGGATTGGTAAAGAGTGCTGATCAAACTAGAAACGCCAGAGATCTGTGTGGGCAGAGATACTGTATGTGTGTAGATACAGGCCTGTTTTGGGACTTTCTGTAAAAATGTTTATAAGTTCTTTCTTAGGTCACATACCAAATTACACTTGTTCAAATATTCTGAGTACAGTATATTGGAATAAATAAAAAATAATCCTATGAACAATCAGATGAATAGGATTGAAAATGTACCATTGTTGGGAAAGACACACATAAGAAAACAATTTCCTAGTCAAGACACCCGGACCTCCTAAAAACACATGGGTGTGGAGCATTTTACTGTGTTTTTGGACACTACCAGTAGTTACCAGATTACCCAACTGTCTGGACCGTGTAACAGAAAAAACTTCAGAGCTTCGAAGGGTTTGATTTACAGGAGACAGTCTGTCAGTTGGTAAAACCACTTAGAAACACCTATTAGCGTAATTTCCAGACTATTGAGTGCACCTGAATATAAGCCATGCCCACTAAATTTAAAAAAGATAAATAATTTTGCACATACCGTACATAGGTTGCACTATTCTATAAGCCATGGGTGTCCATGTTGTACCATGAGATATTTACACAACTTTTTTTTTACTTAAATACTTATCGGTAACATACACAAATACATACAGTAAATGTTTTTTTCTGAACCGTGCTTGTGATACGGCTGGTTAAAAACAAAAATAAAAATACTGTAGCCTACCAAGAAGTCACTGATTGCTATCTTCATCTTCCTCCTGCACACTGCGTCCTTGAGCTTGTGCTCAGCTCCATCACACAGTTGCCTTTTGAAACCCGTTAGTGATAGAGGATTTTTATTTTTTTTACACTGCTCAGGATCTACTGACAGACTTGAGCAAAAGTTGCTCTTCGCATGCGGCCAGTTTTTGTAAACAATTTCTCGCCGCCAGTCATCCAAGCCCCACTGAGCTCGGAATGTCATAGTAATGTAATGTACGATTACAATACAATACAATTTTATTTAGACAGCACTTTAAAAGAACACCGTTGGCCAAAGTGATGTACACTAACACACATACAAGCATAAAAACTATAAACTCAACAAATACTTATAAAAGTAATGAACTGCCAAAGCAAAACAGCAAAAACTATAACACAAATAACTTACAAACAGTAAAACCAACACTTCAAGCTGTGTTATTCACAAGAGTGTTACCCAAACACCCTAACCCAAACACAAGATTCAGATGGGGAGTGGTGGCGCAGTGGTTAGAGACGGTGGGCCTGTGATCGGAAGATCGCCGGTTCAAGCCCCGGTACCGACAACATAAAAAAATGTGGGTGGAAAAAGCCGTGTATATATAGTGTGTATAAGCCGCTTTGTCCAATTATTGGGCATTATTTGGGTATAATCCATAAATACGCCGCTTCGCCCTATAAGTCACATCTATTATGCGTCACTGCTACGCGACGCGTCAGCGCCTAATTTGCCCTGCTGAAAATGGCGGCCACAGAAGCGAGCCAGCATGGAAGGACTTTACAAGATTAACACAGTAAAAACAATTACCGTATTTCTTTGCTGATAAAAAATATATTTCTTAGCTGACATTATAGCACAAGGGTTCCTGAGCTTAACCGTTCCTTAAAGGTTCAGTCTGCAGTTTCTGTAGAACTGACTGCAGCACTTAGAAAAAATTTCAACAGGCAAAGCATTCTGATCCCTCCCCCTAAGAGCCATATATGGCTCTGCTCTCCCATGGTCTGCTGAAATTCAAATTCAAGCTCTGTTTTTATTGGCTGATTCAAATTCAAGCTCTGTTTTTATTGGCTGGTTACAAACTCTGTTTTTATTGGCTGGTTAATGGCGGGTCACTTTTTCTTTTTAGAAATGCCTATTTACCACCTGGAGAAGCAAGGGGACAATTTTTTTTTAGTTTTTTTCAGAGATTACCTCTCTAACATCAGTCTAGTGACAGAGTGAAGAAATATGTTAAAAATATATTGTTAGAAAAGTTACATATAGCAGCTTTAACCGTTCCTTAATCAATTTAGTTTGTAGCAGGTCGCTTTTGTAAATGAGCCCTCGAGGCTCAATGAGATTTACCTGACTAAATAAAGGTTGAATGAATAAAAATTCACAAAATGGTCAAATCTGCTAGATTTAAATTGTTTCGGTTTGACGTCTTTCAAACGGTCGCAAAAATAAATTATAAATAAATCGAATTGTATCTCAAATGTCTTATACAGGGCAACAGTTTGTAAATTAAACCCATATAATTACACTATGTAAGCCTAAAAAATATCCGTCGAGTGGTTTATAACTATTAATAACAATATAAACGGAAATAAAACCGAAGCTAACGAGATGATTCCGTCTCTAAAAACACGAATAAAAAAAACGAATTTTATCTCAAATGTCTTCTACTGTACAGGGCAACAGTTTGCACATTAAACCCCATATAATTACACTCTGTAAGCAGAAAAAATATCCGCCGAGTGGTTTATGAGCTATATATCTAAATAGTAGGTACAGTATCTGCTTACAGTAGCTAACCGCTAATAAAATATCGTTTTTTTTTAAATCTCAAACATCTCATAAAGCTAGTCAGTTGTAAATGACCACCAAATAATTACGCTCTGTAAGTTTCAAGAAAATCTGTGGTGTGGTTTATGAGTTATCTTGCCAAAAATCACAGCTAACAACACAGCTAATAGTAGCTACCTCCAGAGCAGGAGGCCGGGCAGCGACAGAGTCAGTCCGAGAAGAGGAGGCTTTTTTCGGACACATGAGCTAGAAACGGTCGGTGTACTCTCTGGAAGTGTCCCCCTAGCGGACAAAAGTGGTACTGCACCATTTTTTTGCCAAAATGAAAAACGGTCATGTCCGAGACAAAAATGGGTCTAAAAATATGGGAAAAAAATCCATAAATATGACGCTTCGGCGTATAAGCCGCAGGACATGCAAATTAGTATTTTTTTTTAAAAAGGCGACTTATACGCCGAAAAGTACGGTAAATTAAAAAAACTTCACACTTGTTTCGAGTGGCTGCAAATACTTCATTGTGCCAGTGGGGCACAATGGGGTGGAGAGGAGCGAAGTTTCACACTGTGACACAGTGACCTGTTTGGTAATTTCATTGGTCAGATTTTTTTTTTACCTGTATTTATACAGATAGTCTCATTGAGTCACAAGAACCCATCTCAACTTAATTGTGAGACTCAACTAGAGAGACGTGGAATGGGCAGCTATGTGAGAAACCAGGTGTGATGAGGCAAAATATTTTGGTGGCATGAAGCTTGTTAGCCCGTCAAAAAAATAAATAAAAAAATCCATAAATTAGCCACAGCATTGTACAAGCCGCTGTGTTCAAATCATGTGAAAAAAGTAGTGGCTTATAGTCTGGAAATTACGGTAATCGTAATGCTGATGAAGATTCTCAGTCATCCACATGATAAATTCAAAGACATTCAATACAAAAGCAACTGGACTTTATTTGTAACAGAAGACGTTTCACTCCCCATCCGAGGAGCGTTTACCTTGAAGGTAAAATTCAAATCTCTTAACAAGATTTCTGTGAATAAGTTATGATCAATTATCGTTGTGCATGTCATAAGTAACTCTTTGAAAAACCTCAGTTTGGAGAAATAGTGATTAGTTTGGCCTAATCAGAGCCAAAACCAAAGTGAATCATGGCAGTCTTAAAATACTCCAATCTCAAAATATTAACAGTGGATCATGTGGCTGCACTTGAAGAAACATTTACATTAGAACCCAAACGATACATCGGTAGGGAGCTGATATTTTGGCTCATTACAGTACAGTATGGCATTTGGGGACAGATCGGTTTTGGTGATAATTGACCCATTATGTGCTGATATAAACACTTCTAATTTTCACCCCTAAAATTATGGGAACGAGCCACGTCCTTACTTGCAAAAGGCAATACAGGTAGTCCCCGACTTACGAGCGCTCTTACTTACGAGGTTCCGGACTTACAAATATGCATCTCATTAAAATAAATAAATAAATATTTTTATAAATGACTACTGGTACATGTACAGTACTGTACAGTCACCAATAATTTAGCCTATCCTAACACAGTTTTTAAAGATGAAAGAGTGAGTTGAATTGTCTCCCTTTCACATGAAGTGAAAGTAGCTCCCTTTATGTGAATGGAGCCTGCAGGGAGACAATTCAACTGACTCCTTAACTGTGTTAGGATAGGCTAAGTGCTTGGTGACTGTACAGTACTGTACATTTATCTATTTATAAATAAAATAAATAAAAATTAAAATACTGTATATACTGTATATTTTTAATAAATAGATAAATGTACAGTACTGTACAGTCACCAAGCACTTAGCCTATCCTAACACAGTTTTTAAAGATGAAGAGTGAGTTGAATTGTCTCCCTCCTCCCTGCAGGCTCCATTCCCATAAAGGGAGCTAGCTCATGTGAAAGGGAGACAATTCAACTCACTCCTTCATCTTTAAAAACTGTGTTAGGATAGGCTAAGTGCTTGGTGACTGTACAGTACTGTACATTTATCTATTTATAAATAAAAAACAATAAAAAATAAAAATACTGTATATACTGTATATTTTTAATAAATAGATAAATGTACAGTACTGTACAGTCACCAAGCACTTAGCCTATCCTAACACAGTTTTTAAAGATGAAGGAGTGAGTTGAATTGTCTCCCTCCTCCCTGCAGGCTCCATTCCCATAAAGGGAGCTAGCTCCTTATGTGAAAGGGAGACAATTCAACTCACTCCTTCATCTTTAAAAACTGTGTTAGGATAGGCTAAGTGCTTGGTGACTGTACAGTACTGTACATGTATTCATTTATTTAATTTTTTGTTTTTTTTTGTGATCCTACTTACGAATTTTCGATATCCGAGCGGCCCGTAGGTACGGAACTCGCTCGTAAGTCGGGGACTACCTGTATTGTACAATGTATCCAGCAGAGGGCGCATGCAGACTACTTTCAAGTGATGGCCATGCACTTTACCTTTCATTTTCAGCACAGCAGAAGCAGGGAGCGACTAAATACTGTGTAGCATATTTTGCTGAACAGAGCATTGTAAGATTATTTTAATTGATCAGTAAAATAAAAAAATCTGCAATAATTAATTATCTTCAATCCTCCAACCCACTTGCCATTAGCTACGCACCTCTCAAGTTAGCAAGCTAACATTTAGCATAGGCTATTGCCTTGAAAAACTTTAGCCAAAACAATAAATCTAACGTAGAGGTAAAATATAGCAATTAGTAATGTTGTGTTTATTGTCCCAAATGAAATGCATTATTTGTCTGAAATCGTAACGTTTCTGCAATTAAAAAAACTGCTGCGGTCAATACCAGTTCACCATATGTGAATGACTGTTTGAACAATGAAAAAGGAAGGGTGTTTCTTTATTTAATTTATATTTTTGTAACACTTGATAATTTCATGGTAAATACTATTTACCATGCGTTCACATTTTATATTCTCCACTATTTACTAAATAGTGGAGAATATAAAATGTGAACGCATGTTAGGAAGACTGTTTACAGACTTCAAGCTTTAAAAACGGTTTAAAAGTAGCTGTCTACTTGATTCTTGGGGATGGACAAAGCTCAGAAATGTTCAACCAGTATATCGGTCATCTGCATTAGCCTACCCCTCCCAATATCTGTATTACAGATAGCCAAAATTTCCATATCGGTTGGGCTCTATTTTACACCACTGTTAATTTTGTGTTACATATTTATCCTAAATAAACTGAACTGAATTGGTAGACATATTCTAATATTCTTTATGGAAGTACCCCAGGGTGTGTCAGAAGTGCTCAAACTAGATGCTACTGTCTTAATTTATGCTAGCAAATACTGTATTTACGTAAGTAGTTGTATATGGCAAAATTTACAACGTGAGATGTGTTTAAAAAGTTACTGAACTGCTATAAAATTCTGGGTTTTGGAGCTGTTCAGGATAGGAACTATTCATTTTGTTCCTGACCCTACACTAACTACCTCATAGCTCGTCAATCAGGTCCATATTAAATAATATTTACCTAAACCAAGGTCATTCAAAAAGCTATCTACAACAGGTGAGATATAAATCGTTTAGAACCTTTCCACAGATCTCAACTCGAAAAGCTTTGCACAACCTTTTTAACGTCATTTGGAACAAATTTTTTTCTGCCTTTCAGTAGAGAAATCTAATTATATGGAAATGTCATTTAGTAGTATTTAAACTAGAAAACCAAGACTCACCTATCAGTCATAGTCATTTTATAGATCACATCAGCCTAAAAGAAAACAACAAAACATAGACTCAAGATTGTGAAGAGCTGCATCAAGAAGATCGGACAATAAGAACATACGTGGAGCAGAAAATATTCTGTATAGTGACAGTAATAACAATATGCGGACAATTATATCATTTTGACAATATATTAGTAATATTTACTGTTTTGACATTTTGTTTCAAGAAAACAAAAAGGCTAAATATTAATATATCTATAATAATAAAGTCTACAGTATTTCTCTGAATGCCATACTCACTGACTACAGGGATCCTTACCTGACCAAGAAAATAGATCCCTCCACCAACGACGAAAGCAGAGAAAGCAGTACCAATCACAGCAAAGAGAGTGATGGAGCCAATGTTCTGGAAAAAGTTACCCTGAACACGCACAAACATGGCCATGTCATGTTAAACAACACAAAGTATTACATTAAAATAATTAAAATGTAAAGTAGGGTGCAGTAAAGGTTCATAATATAGTTACTTACAGGTCATTAACAACAAATACAGGTTGAAAAAACGGATGCTTTTAAAACAGATCATTATTTGGAGTAAAAGTCTATTATTGATATTAGAAAACAATATTTTAGCACAGTCTTGTTTTCTTTCTCTCTGTGTTGTCAATTTTGATGCTTGCTGTTGTTCCAGTACATGTGCAACTTGTCAATGTTGGCATGTTATCATATTGCTCTAAAATCCTTCAGTTTAAAATGTGCATTTACAGTAGTTGTCAACTGAAGGCCATGAGTGTAAAAAACCTGTTTTAATAATAAACTAGTTCATACCTTGTGTAAAGAGTACCCCGACTCAAAGATGATGGGTGGCAGAAGTAAAAGGAAGAACATGTTGGGTCGGAACATTTCCTCCTCCTTTGAGAGAAGAACACACAGAGAAAGTACTTGCTCATTTCAATATAATATAATCTGCAGTAGACAGGTGACAGACTGAAATAATTTGGACTGACCAAAAGTGACACATTACAGTATTGAGTTTCTAGAAATATATTCACTATTATGAATCTAGAAATCATGCTGCAGGATAAAATCCATTCAAAGAGATAAAGGAATTAAAAAAAGACTATTCAGTGCAGAGTAGATGACTAAGCTGTTGACAAAACTGACTCTAGGATGACCACATGCACACAGCCATCAGGCGTTACCAGGGGACATACCGGTACCTGCCTGCCGACTAATCCACCCATTCACACAGGCGTTCAAACCATGTTACTAATGTGTGCTGTAGGCGGAAATTTCCAACAAAAAAATAATTTTTACCTCTGCCCTTCTTTTATCTGTAAACACACAAACGCCCAGTGACCTCATCAGTGATTATTTCAGCAACATAATGAAATCATTGCTGGTCAGTAAAATGGGTTTGCCTCCCAAATAAGGCATTGACATCCAATGTCTATGTGTCTCTTTGTATGATTCACCAAATAAAATCTTTGTATTATGAAACTCAGTTTTGACAGCTGGGAGACCCCCATCAAGCAGACAAACAACAGGGATGACAACACTACAGACACTTTCCTTCAAAGCCCTGAAACAGCTGAACAGCAAAAGTCCAGCAAAAAATCAAGACCTTAACAACTTCCTTTGTTTCACAAAGTTTTATTCAAACATTCTCTAACAACTGATATAATATTTACCTAAATTTGAGATTGACAACTACTTCCAGAGTCTTTTAAATATCTATGTTTTGCTAACCAACTCATTTGTAACAAATCAAAACTGGCTAATAGTGTAAAGCAGAGATTCTTAAACTGGGGGTCAGTGAGTTGTAGCTTGGGGGATCTGCAAAAAATTACAGTAAATTATTAGTTATGTCATAACATTTTTTTAAGTACATAAAATACTTATGGGGACCAGTATGCCTGTAAATAAACATACTTAACCAAACAAAAAAATATATTATTCCCATGCATTTAGAGGTAAAAATTGTAGTACAGTAATATATTTTTTTAATCAGCATGAGGTTTTTGAAGGATTTCCTGGAATTTTTCTCCCCTGTACAAGGTCTGCAGACCCAAACGATCTGAGAACCCTTGATGTAAAGAACATCACTTTGTGACAGTGGAACATTGATTAAAGAACTTGCATGGATCTTTCACTATAAAGACTGGATTTTGGTGAAAAGCTTTTAAAAGCATAAAGTCGTTCTACAGAGAAATTGCACTGAACAACTTAGTCAAATAATGCATTCAAATTTCAGGAAAAGTGGGCCAGCGATTGCTTCCAGGTTACTGGAGTTGATGTTACGAACTTGACGTTTTTATCCACCAGAACTCCACCTTTCAGTCCAGTTTAACAGTGTGGATACAAGAAGGTATGCCATGCATGCACTACAATTTGACATCTACAGCTGTACGCCTGATGCATGCAAGCATGCAAATGTTCACTGCCACACATAGGAATGTCTACTGGAGTGATGGAACGAGCAAGTGAACAGAAAATATTTTAATACAGACTTCTATAGATCCAAACAGGCAGTTTCTAAAAGAGCCAATAAGTTTTATATGTTTACAGTGACTTATTATTATCAGTTCTTCTTGAAAACGGTCAAAAAAATGTGTCCATTACATCTTCAAAAGGCTGACTACTTGTCCTGTTGAAAATATGTGTGAAATAAGTGGGGGGAAAAAAATCACATTTTTTTTAAATGTGCAAAACAACTCAGTGTAAGTAATAGCATAAAAAATTAAACGTAAACATTTAGTTTTGTTTTATAGTCAACACTGATTATAATTATTAGTCTTTGATATATGAAAAAGGACAATTTTGAACTTATAATGTGATGTTCTGTGGAAAGGTTATGAGCACTTAATATCTAAACTGATGTAGGTAAAATTTTGAACAACCTCCGTTTGAAGAAATAGTTTAACTCTAATCAGATTGATTAGCTAACAGCTACACTGAGCAGAGAGCCGAGACGAGTGGATTGCTAGTCTTACAACTCGAATGTCTACATTTTCACAAAAGGGTCGGACAAGATTTTAAAAACGTTTACCATGCCAACAGATGGTGTAGAGGCAGGGGAACCGACTTGGGACCCGAAAGACCCAGGTTCAAACCCCAGTCATGGCATTCCTTGTGGTGTCTATGGGCGGCACACCTCATCCCCAATTGCCCCCCGGGCGCTTTCAATAGCTGCCCACTGGCCCACCTGGTGGTGGTTGGGTTAAACGCAGAGACTAATTTCGTCTTGTATGGAAACATACACAGATGACAAATGTGACATTATTATTATTATTATTACATTACCGTATATTCTTATCCTAGCAGAAACATTCAAGTATTCCGGAAGTGCACCAGGCTGCACCTAAAATCATAGCTTATCAGTCATGTAAACATGATTGTTAAATCCAGTTGTTGTTGTTTTTTTGTTTTTCAGATGAGGTGACTGTCTAAACTGAAGCCCATACTGTCCAAAAGTACCATAACCTTGAGACAGTAATACATGCTTTCATAATATCCAGACTTGATGACTGCAATGCACTTCATTTTGGAATCAGTCAGATCACTATTGCAGTTACAACTGGTTCAAAATGCTGCAGCCTGATTCTTAACTGGTACATGCAAAAGAGAACACATTACTCCAGTTCTGGCCTCCCTGCACTGGCTCCCAGTTCACTTTCAAATTCATTTAAAAATCTTTATGTATGTTTCTAAATCTCTGAAAAGTTCTGCCCCTCCTATCTCGCTGATCTGCTGCAGCCATATGTCACACAAAGCTCTCTGAAGTCAGCAGACCAGGCTCCATCTCTCACAGTTTTTAAGTTTCGTTTAAAAAATACATGTTTATTCCCAGGCTTTTGACACTGTGTGAACTGATGTGAACTTGTCTGTATTCTACAATGTTAGTCATTTAGTTATTATCTTTATCTTTTTGGATCTATGTATTTTATCATGTGTCCTTTGCTTGCTTTGTTTTTGCTGTACAGCACTTTAGTTGGCCTTGTTGCTGTTTTAAGTGCTTTATAAATAAAGTGGTATGATATGATATAGCTGCAGCAAAAAACGAAAATCTATGTACAGGTATAATTGTGTAATACAAAGCAGACTGTAATGTAAAGGTTTATAAAATAGCAATGGTATGACATGAACAGCTAGAGGCTAAAGCTGTTTCACAACAGCAGCAATTTTCTTTGGTCTTACCTAAGCTCAGAGTAGCTACTAGCCCATCAATCAAGTTAATTAAAACTAATTCTTCTCTAAACTGAGGTCATTCAAAGTCTTCTTTTTTCGGCTTCTCCCTTCATTGGGGGTCACCACAGTGAGCTAGTCGCACGAAGACTTGGCAATTGTTTTTACGCCGGATGCCCTTCCTGACACAACCACAGACCACCGAGCTACCACAGCCCTCTGTGTGGAGCAGAGAGCTGATATATCTAGGGTTCCCGAGGGAGCAGATGGTGTGGGTTAAGGGCCTTGCTCAAGGGCCCAGAGTGTGGCAGATGAGGGTGGAGACAGTATGATAGTAATTGTTGATAACCCTTTCACAGAACCTCACATCAAAAAAAATCTGAACTATTGCTTCAAGTGCCAGACTTTGGGTCAGAATGTTCTGAACCAGTCTCCTAAAAATGTGAAAGCTGCAGAGTGAATAGTGATAAAAGAGATTTTAGAAACAATGATATGACTGCTGGAAATGGGCACCAGTGACCCCGGCGACCAGGAAAGGAAAAAGCGGGTAAAGATAATGGATGGATAATATATTACAGTATTAGATGGGAGAAAAATACACTACAAGAAAAGGAAATATGAAATATAAAAAACCCAGAAAGCAGAGAATTCATATACTGTATGCTTTAGCAGTGCTGAGACTGAGCCCAAACGAACTGAAAAAAAAAAAAAGATGAATGGTAAAGATGAAGAGAATACAGTTAAAAGAAGACAGAGATAATAGAAGAAATATGAGACCGTAGGGGAGAACATTGTTCGGAGTGCAGGCTTCCCTGGATGCTTGGCTTTGACAACCAGTGACATCACCACATGGGAAAAAGGTCCCCTGAAACCACAATTAAAACTTGCCTCTATGTGTCAGTCTCTTTTGTCCTCCATGGCGTGGGAGACATCTATTAAAAGTATGTGCAGCCCTATGGGGCTTAAAACACACCACTGCAACCACTGAGGATAAAAAAGATGAGCCTAGAACTGTACAGACTAGAATGTTTTAATGGAGGGAAGACTAAATTAATATCTGCAGTGTAAATATATTCACCTGTTTATCTCACTCTGCATTTTGCCTAGGAGACCTATTGGTGCTAGAGTGTGACTTTGTACCAGCAAGCTATTTCTTCTTCAATCTGTGTCAGAGCACAGGGGAGGAATAGGCAGATGAGCAGAGATGAGAAGTACCGGGTAGTAAAAAAAAAATTAAACAGAAAAACTCAAAAGACATCTGTTCATAAGTTGAATTTAGCCAAAAGGAGGTAGTAAAAATGTCTGACGAAAATGATCAACATATCATTACTTTTTTTTTTAGCAATTAGGCTGATTAAACTTTCACCTGCTAGTTTAGCTCTAGCTGACTAAAACAACAAAGGTTTTTTTTTTTTGTTCTGTGAAAATTCTGACTCTCTAAAGATAAACTCAATCTCAAAATGAGTTCATCTGGGAAATGTTGAATAAGTGAATGTCTTCTAGCAAGAACAGTTGATAGGTGGTAGAATATCAGTTTTGTTGTGTTCATAAAACAACTTTAGGCATTAATGTACAAGAAAAAATGAAAGCTGTCAATCATAAGACAGAGAAAGATTATCAGAGTATGGCAGCGTGCATGTATCCATGCTTGTGTATCTACGGTGATGATAAATGTGCCGTTAAGAGAGCGGTATGTATCAGCAGGTGGGTTGAAGACATCAACATAAAGAATGACTGATGAAGCATGTCATCAACTCTCATTGTCTAAAACTGAAGCTAAATGGTCAATGTTTTGGTCCTGTGTCTAACTTTATGTTGATGTCACAGCTCACAATTATTGAGACAAAACATAGACTTATGCATGTTTAACATCGGAAAGCAACGTTTAAAATACCCTGATGCATGCTCAATAATCCAGGTAGAAAAATCTAAAAAAGCTAAGTCGGGTCCTCTGGACATTCAAAAAAACAAAACAAAAACAAAGCAAAAAAATTTGTAGATATTACTCTGTTTGTGCCGGGGGACGGGGACTTATTATTATTATTATTATTATTATTATTATTTATGTCCAGCGGACCAGACTTAGCTTTTTTAGACAACGTTTAAAATGTTTTGCAAGTAAAAAACATTAACCTCTCCAAATGTAATGTATATAATAATAATAATAATCATTTTATTTAAAAGCGCCTTTCAGGACACCCAAGGACACTAAATATAGTAATATATGTAACTATATACTGTATAGTTAAGTTGATAATATTGAAAAACTGAGAAGTGTATTTTTCATTCAACCTTTATTTATACAGGCTAGCCTCATTGAGTCACGGGGACTCATTTACAAGAGGGACCTGTCTCACTCACACCAAACAACCATCCACTCTCACACTCACACCTAGGGTCAATTTAGAGTCACCAATCAGCCTAACAAGCATGTTTTTTGGTCTGTGGGAGGAAACCGGAGTACCCGGAGGAAACCCACGCATGCACGGGGAGAACATGCAAACTCCACCCAGAAAGGCCCCGGACCGGGATTTGAACCGGCAACCTTCTCGCTGAGAGGCAGCAGCTCTACCAGTTGTGCCACCGTGCTGCCAATTGTATTTGATTCATACTGGTAGCTAATTGCAACAGATTAATCTAAAATGTAGAAAAATCCAGCTACAACAGCAAGCTGCGTGAAGAAACTTGCTATCAGAATCACGCTGCTAACAGAACCACACTGCTAACAGTGACGTGATGCTAACAGAACCACACTGCTAACAGTAACATGCTGCTAACAGAACCATACATACCATACATACCAGAACCATACAAATGCTTCGAAAAACCAGTCATGACCCACATCAAAACAACCGTCAACATCAACGAGGACCCTCATCAGTATGCTTACCGTGAGAACCGATCAACAGAGGACGCCATCTCGTCCGTGGTCCACACTGCTCTCACCCACCTGGATCAGAAGGACTCATACGTCCGTATGCTCTTTGTGGACTTCACATCTGCCTTCAACACCATGATCCCCCAAACTCTGATGGACAAACTATCCACACTTGGACTAAGCCCCTCCGTTTGTAACTGGGTACTAGACTTTTTAACAAACAGACCACAGTCAGTGAGGATCCACAACTTCTCCTCCTCCACCATTGCCCTCAGCACTGGCTCTCCTCAAGGATGTGTGTTGAGCCCCCTTCTGTTCACTCTGCTCACATATGATTGTGCAGCTACCCAACCAGGTTGTCATATTGTAAAGTTTGCAGATGATACAGCGGTGGTGGGATGCATCACAAACAATGATGAGTCCAGCTACAGGCAGGAGGTGGAACACCTGGAGAGCTGGTGTGAATGTGAAGAAGACAAAGGAGATGATTGTGGACTTTAGAAGGAAAAAAACAAACCCACACCCCACTGAACATAGGTGGATCAGTGGTGGAAGTGGTCTCCAGCTACAAGTACTTGGGGGTACACTTGAATGATAATCTCAGCTGGACCAACAACACCACCAGCCTGATCAAGAAAGGTCATCAGAGACTCTACTTCCTCAGACGGCTGAGATGAGCTGGTCTGAGAAGCTCAGTCCTCACCTCCTTCTACAGGTGTGCAGTGGAGAGCATCCTGTGCTCCAGCATCAACGTGTGGCATGGAGGCTGCACAGCTGCAGAAAGAAAAGCTTTACAGAGAGTGGTGAAGGCTGCACAGAAGTCTGTTGGAGTCAGTCTCCCCACCATCACAGACATTTACACTTCGAGATGCAGGAAAAAAGCCACCTGCATCATGAAAGACCACACTCACCCAGCACACACACTTTGCCCCACTCCCCTCAGGACGGAGGTTGAGGAGCATCAAATATAGAACCACTAGACTGAGGAACAGCTTCTACCCTGAGGCTGTTGATAAGAATAATCACTGTGAAATACCACATCATGCTGATGCTGATCGGTTTTCTTGTTGCTGTCTTCATCTGTGACCATCTGCTCGTAAAGACTCATGTTCGTGCTGCTGTTTGTAATGACGTTTTTCTATTACTCTAGGGCTTAGTGTATTTCTAGTTGGATGTTTTTCTTAGTTCATATCCTAGATGTTATTACTGTTTTTCTCTTACATTTTGTTGTTGGATGTAACTGGGACCCTGTGTACATAATCTCATTTCATCACATGTACTACATGCGGTGCAAATGACAATAAAGACTCTCTGACTCTGACTGACTCTGACATACTGCTAACAGAAACATGCTAATAAAAGAACCACATTGTTAACAGTAACATGCTGCTAAAAGAACCACACTACTAACAGTAAAATGCTGATAACAGTAACATGTTGCTAAAAGAACCCCACTACTAACAGTAACATGCTGCTAACAGAACCACACTGTCAACAGTAACATGCTGTTAACAGAACCACACTGTTAACAGTAACATGCTGCTAATAGAACCACACTACTAACAGTAACATGCTGCTAACAGAACCACACTACTAACAGTAACATGCTGCTAACAGAATCACACTGTTAACAGTAACATGCTGCTAACAGAACCACACTGCTAACAGTAACACCCTGCTAACAGAACCCCACTGCTAACAGTAACATGCTGCTAACAGAACCACACTGCTAACAGTAACATGCTGCTAACAGTAACATGCTGCTAACAGTAACATGCTGCTAACAGAACCACACTGCTAACAGTAACATGATGCTAACAGAACCATACTGCCAACAGTAACATGCTGCTAACAGAACCATACTGCAAACAGTAAATGCTGCTAACAGAACCATACTGCTAACAGCAACATGCTGATAACAGTAACATGCTGCTAACAGAACCACACTGCTAACAGTAACATGCTGCTAACAAAACCACATTAAGACTCATCTCTTCAGACAGGCGTTTGGTTAACTTTGTACATTGTTTTTAGAGCTAGTTATGTTTTACCTTTTTGTATAGTATCTCTGTGATTTTTGTATAGTATCTCTATGATTTTATGATTTTATTTCTGTGATTTTATAATTTTATGATTTTATTTTTCCTCCTGTGAAGCACTTTGTGACTCTCATGTCTGGGAAATGTGCTATATAAATAAAAATTACTTACTTACTTACTTACTTAACAGTAACATGCTGCTAACAAAACCACATTACTAAAAGTAACATGTGCTGGTGAAGATTCTCAGTCGTCCAGGACATGATAAAATCAAAAAAGGTGTTCAATACAGAACAACTGGACTTTATTTGTAACAAACAAGACGTTTCACTTCTCATCCGAGAAGCTTTATCAATTGGGTTTGCAGACTTTAACTGCTTCCCTTGACTGTCTGCAAACCCAATTGATAAAGCTTCTCGGATGAGAAGTGAAACGTCTTGTTTGTTACAAATAAAGTCCAGTTGTTCTGTATTGAACACCTTTTTTGATTTTAAAAGTAACATGCTGCTAATAGAACCACATTGCTAACAGTAACATGCTGCTAACAGAACCATACTGCTAACAGTAACATGCTGCTAACAGAACCACATTGCTAACAGTAAATGCTGCTAACAGAACCATACTGCTAACAGTAACATGCTGCTAACAGAACCACATTGCTAACAGTAAATGCTGCTAACAGAACCATACTGCTAACAGTAACATGCTGATAACAGAAACATGCTGCTAACAGAACCACATTGCTAACAGTAACATGCTGCTAACAGAACCACATTGCTAACAGTAACATGCTGCTAACAGAACCACATTGCTAACAGTAACATGCTGCTAACAGAACCACACTGCTAACAGTAACATGCTGCTAACAGAACCACACTGCTAACAGTAACATGCTGCTAACAAAACCACACTACTAACAGTAACATGGCTGCTAACCACATAGCTAACAGTAACATGCTGCTAACAGAACCATACTGCAAACAGTAAATGCTGCTAACAGAACCATACTGCTAACAGCAACATGCTGATAACAGTAACATGCTGCTAACAGAACCACACTGCTAACAGTAACATGCTGCTAACAGAACCATACTGCTAACATGCTGCTAAAAGAACCACATTGCTAACAGTAACATGCTGCTAACAGAACCATACTGCTAACAGTAACATGCTGCTAACAGAACCACATGGCTAACAGTAAATGCTGCTAACCGAACCATACTGCTAGCAGTAACATGCTGCTAACAGAACCACATTGCTAACAGTAAATGCTGCTAACAGAACCATATTGCTAACAGTAACATGCTAACAGTAACATGCTGCTAACAGTAACATGCTGATAAGAGTAACATGCTGCTAACAGAACCACATTGCTAACAGTAACATGCTGCTAACAGAACCACACTGCTAACAGTAACATGATGCTAACAGAACCTTACTGCTAACAGTAACATGCTGCTAACAGAACCACACTGTTAACAGTAACATGCTGCTAACAGAACCACACTGTTAACAGTAACATGCTGCTAACAGAACCACACTGTTAACAGTAACATGCTGCTAACAGAACCACACTGCTAACAGTAACATGCTGCTAACAGAACCACACTGCTAACAGTAACATGCTGCTAACAAAACCACACTACTAACAGTAACATGCTGCTAATAGAACCACATTGCTAACAGTAACATGCTGCTAACAGAACCATACTGCTAACAGTAACATGCTGATAACAGTAACATGCTGCTAACAGAACCACACTGCTAACAGTAACATGCTGCTAACAGAACCATACTGCTAACAGTAACATGCTGCTAAAAGAACCACACTACTAACAGTAACATGCTTCTAACAGAACCACACTGTTAACAGTAACACGCTGCTAACAGAACCATACTGCTAACAGTAACATGCTGCTAACAGAACCACACTGCTAACAGTAACATGCTGCTAACAGAACCAACTGCTAACAGTAACATGCTGCTAACAGAACCACACTGTTAACAGTAACATGCTGCTAACAGAACCACACTGTTAACAGTAACATGCTGCTAACAGAACCACACTGTTAACAGTAACATGCTGCTAACAGAACCACACTGCTAACAGTAACATGCTGCTAACAGAACCACACTGCTAACAGTAACATGCTGCTAACAAAACCACACTACTAACAGTAACATGCTGCTAATAGAACCACATTGCTAACAGTAACATGCTGCTAACAGAACCATACTGCTAACAGTAACATGCTGATAACAGTAACATGCTGCTAACAGAACCACACTGCTAACAGTAACATGCTGCTAACAGAACCATACTGCTAACAGTAACATGCTGCTAAAAGAACCACACTACCAACAGTAACATGCTTCTAACAGAACCACACTGTTAACAGTAACACGCTGCTAACAGAACCATACTGCTAACAGTAACATGCTGCTAACAGAACCACACTGCTAACAGTAACATGCTGCTAACAGCACCACACTGCTAACAGTAACATGCTGCTAACAGAACCACACTGCTAACAGAACCACACTGCTAACAGTAACATGCTGCTTACAGAACCACACTACTAACAGTAACATGTTGCTAATAGAACCACACTGCTAACAGGACCATGCTGCTAAAAGTTCCAAGCTGCTAACAGTACCATAGTGCTAAGAGAACCTCATTGTTAACAGGACCATGCTGCTAACAGGAACATTCTGCTACCGATAATAGGACCATGCTGTTAACAGGAACATTCTGCTACCGGTAATAGGACCATGCTGCTAACAGTAACAGTGTTTTTATAACACTATTTTTAGTCTTATTGATTTTTATTGTTGTATATTGTTGCCTGTACTCTATATGTTGTCTGTCTAAAACAAGTCTCTTGAAACCAAGTCCTTGTGACACAGTGAGACTAACCTGTATAAATAAAGGTTGAATAAAAATAAAAATAAAAAGATCAGTACCCATTTTGATAGCTTGTTGGGTGAGTGTGAAGGCTTGTCAGGCTGCTGTTTAATACATCATATTACCGTATATTGCATTATTATTGTTTAGCATATATCTTAGATCCTTATATAGTGTTTATTTTTATACTTTAAATTTTTGCTATTTTTGGGTGTAACTGGGACCTTGAGTACATAATTTCATTCCACCTCATGTACCACAATGACAATAAAGAACCTTGAACCTTGTAAGATTGGCCAAGTTGAGCAGCTTCCGAAATAATTCTGTTTTTGTCTTGTGCCAGATGAAAGGCAAACACAAAAAAATTGTAATAAATAAAAACACAGCTAAAAAAATATAAAAAGTAAAAATATATGTGATGAGAAAACAGAATAGTCAGTAAAGTGTATGCAAAATAAAAAAAAAATGGTTACCTGTTAAAAAAAAAAACAAATTACAGTTTTGCCATTGGCTGTTTAACGCCAAAACAAATGGGTCAGATTTAATCTATTTGCATAATGATTTGTGCTTTTTCAAGTCCCATAAAATCTTTTAGGCGCTTAGCATATTTATGCTCCTGTGAAGAACCTGCTGCATATCAAAGTGTAATATGCAACTTACCGGTAAGTGTTTTTTAATGAAGCTATGCTGCATTAACTTGCTGTGGATTTTATACATCAACAGGTGAGCAGGCCAGCTTACTTATCATAAAACACCCAAATGATTAAAGGTCCACAGGATGGGGCAACATGGGGGACAGGGGCTGCAGGGACTCTGGTTACTTGTGTCGATGACTCAGCAACACCCTGGGGGCCCCCAAACTCAAAAACAATGGGCCCCTGTGTGCAAGAACCATTGACCCAACCTGTCCCTTGTCGCCCCTCCCCACTTACCCTATCTCCCCTGCATTTCTATTTTCATTGGTTTGTTCCCTCACTAACTGACTGATAGCGAGGAATGTTAATTAAAGGCCACGAGACCCAGAAACAAGAAAATTAAGAGCTCACGGGGACACATGGGGGAACGATAGCAAGCAAACAATGATGTGTGTCACTTTGAAGTAGAGATGTTTAGATGAGATGTGTGACCAAGTGACCAGGGATTTAATAATGAAACAAAATGAGGGTTTTCCAAGAAATGAGCTGTGAGGTAAACAGTTTCATACAACTGGGGAAAGTTAGGATTAAGGCCCCAGTATAGCTGCGCGTTAATCCGAGCGCCGCGGCACGCCGTGTCAGCGCCGTGTGAGCACCGTGGCAAAAGCCTTTGATCGCGGGCGTGAACGCACCACGGTCAAATTCTACTATGCCTACGCGCGCGCGTTGATAAACTGCCTCGCGTGTCAGCAAATGACCAATCAGCGACCTCGATTTGTCCTGCTCCGCCCGGCTGCAGCTGCTGGAGCCTGCACTCCAGAGAGCTGCGCTTGCACAAGCCGCTTACGCATTGGCCGGCCCTCCCCGGCTCTCCCAGCTTCTAACCCGGGTTCGGCGTCTTCGCATTTACCTTTTCCGCCCGGGATCCACCCTTGTTCTGGAACCATCTTCACCGTGGTTCTTATCGGGCCGAGCCCGACAGGGCTAGTTTCAGCTCTCATTTGATTCGTTGTTTGCAGCAGGGGCGGGACTCATTCAAACAACCTCAGCGCGAGGGTTGAATTTCATTCAAATTTAACTACAGAAACGAGAAACCCCTAAAACAATTGTTAGCTGAATTAGTGTTTCTGCGTTTAATTTTTGTTAATAACTGATCACAAATCAGCTTATGTTACAACGTAAATAACACGAAGCGCACACCCATTTCCGCCTTTCAGCGCGACCTGAATGTCATTAAACAGCATTAAACAATAACTAATATTGTCTAACTGTTGCGCGCAGCCAGGGTTTTAAAATATAACGAATAATCTCTAACTTTTACGTGCAGCTAAAATGTCAGGAGGAGTGATTGCTATATGGGCAAGTTGGACACCTGAAAATTCAGTCTGTTCGGATAGCTCAACGAGTAAATGCGTTAACGTTTTGACCGGGAGAAGTGGGTTCGCTTCCAGCCTGGGACAAAGTTATTTTACTTTTTTTTTCTCTTTATTCACATTTTCTTTTAAATAAAAAGGAGTTTGTTTGCAAACTCCTTTTTATTTAAAAGAAAATGTGAATAAAAAGAAAAAAAAAGTAAAATAACTTTGTCCCAGGCTGGAAGCGAACCCACTTCTCCCGGTCAAAACGTTAACGCATTTACTCGTTGTGCTATCCGAACAGACTGAATTTTCAGGTGTCCAACTTGCCCATATAGCAATCACTCCTCCTGACATTTTAGCTGCACGTAAAAGTTAGAGATTATTCGTTATATTTTAAAACCCTGGCTGCGCGCAACAGTTAGACAATATTAGTTATTGTTTAATGCTGTTTAATGACATTCAGGTCGCGCTGAAAGGCGGAAATGGGTGTGCGCTTCGTGTTATTTACGTTGTAACATAAGCTGATTTGTGATCAGTTATTAACAAAAATTAAACGCAGAAACACTAATATATATATATCCAGCTAACAATTTTTTTTTTGCCGAGTCTCCTCTCTTAAAACACGAACACTCCACCCACGTGAAGAGAGCACCCCACCCACTTCCAGAGAACTGCCCACCCACTTCAAGGCGGCTTTGCGGCAAATGCGTAATGAACGCGGGTGGCCCAGAGACACCCAGGGGAGCTCCGGGCCATTGAGGGCTGGCCAATGCGAAAACGGCTACAGAGTACAGTATAAATGAACTGCCGGTGCGCAGCACACGCGAGTCCAGCGGTGCTGGACACAACGGACAGCTATACTGGGGGCTTTAACCTCTTGACTTTTCATTTATTCAACCTTTATTTAGGCAGGTTTTCATTCAACCTTTATTTAGACAGGTTAATCCCATAGAGCCTTGAGGACTCATTTACAAGTGACCTGTTTTCAACAAAGAATGATGATAACAGTGGACAACAGCAACAACAATAGACAATCTTAAAAGAGGCATTCAGATTTTTTTTTAAATAAGTTAAAATAAGATGTCAAAAAAGTAGCAAAAACAGCTAGATTATAAGGTAGATGTAGAAAACTAAAATCAGGAACATGTCTGCATTGGTTCTTGCCAGGAGTCCAACAGATTCTTAAAGCCATTTAGAGAGGTCAAGGTCGGGAGCTTCAGATCTTTTTGTAAGATATTCCAGGAAGCAGGAGCAGAGTAGGAGAAGGCCCTTTTGCCAAGCTCAGTCCTCACTGAGGGAACACTGCAGGTAATCAAGTCCTGAGAGCGCACGCTGTAGCTGCACTCATGCAGAGACATGTAGGAGGAGATGTATGAAGAGCAGCAGACCAACAAGAAGTGATTTAAAGATGAAAATGTACCAGTGGAAGAGTCTGTGTGAAGTTAATGATGTCCAGTTAACCAGTGAATACAGGGTGCAGTGGTGGGTACGATAATCACAGCCAGTTATGAATCTTAGTGCACCATGATAGACAACATCCAACATCTGCAGGGTGCTTGTAGGAGCATTCATGTAGAGAATGTCACCGTAATCAATGGAGGGAAGGAAAGTCACAGATACAAGGCGTTTCCTAGCATTCAGAGTTAGACATGATCTGTTTCTGAAAAAGA
This sequence comes from Garcialebias charrua, assembly GCA_038048925.1. Lineage (NCBI taxonomy): Eukaryota > Metazoa > Chordata > Actinopteri > Cyprinodontiformes > Rivulidae > Garcialebias > Garcialebias charrua. The sequence goes on along the minus strand of JBBPBX010014787.1, from coordinate 464 downwards.
AACCCAGTTTAACTTTAAATTTCTTTCCTTAAAATAATTTGTTCCTTTGTGTTTTTACCATGGTTCCAATAAAGAATGCTGTGTGTGGGGCTTTTGTGTTTGCGCTTTTCAGATACGATAGTGACAGAATTTCAAAAACAAGAAACAGCAGACTGCTAAAAAAAATAACGTGTTGGTAAATATTTTAAATCATTAAATAAAACTTTACTTATAAGCTAAGCACTGTAGAAATAACGTGTTGGTAAATATTTTAAATCATTAAATAAAACTTTACTTATAAGCTAAGCACTGTAGTACACCTATAGCTTCTGCGGTGTACAAAACACACAAAACAGCAGGTGTGTATCGGGTAGCAAACAATGAGTCAGCCTGTACCTTCCAGTTGGCCAGTTCCTGGAACTCGATAATCTTAATGAAACCTCCCATTAGAATCCCTGGAAAAAGTGCAAAGAAAAGATAAGTAA